>OY998176.1:108028640-108186221 GCA_963921935.1 Galeruca laticollis
AAGAAGCAGATGATGATTATAAATTTTGTGATTGGTTTCACCAGCATCATATTAGAAATCTGATTCTAAGTCAATGCTGATGTCATATCGTTAATGAGATACAGGGACATTGAATTGTTATTTCAACTTTAATGTTTCATAACTCGGCTTGCAGTGCAGGAGGAGGAGCAAAAGTTTCATATTTTGGCTTTCAGTACTTACAATAATTTTAACATGGACGAAATGTTTTATAACCAGATGATGACATTTTTATATACAAGATATGGCCATAAAGATGTTACTTGTTTATGTAGAAAATCAATTTTAATATGTGTGACATCAGAGCAGGTACATTTTCCATTAATATTTCAAAATGTGTAACTTCACAGTGATAGAACTTTGCAACAAATTGATGAAATCATAAATTCCTTGAACAAAATTCAAACATTTTCAAACAAAATATAAAGCTTTTCATGATAATATGCATCTTAGAAATTTTTCAAATTTTCGGTAGGACAAAAGCATAAAATTCATTCAAAATAACAACACACTTGAAGCGCATGAGATGTTTGATAAAAGTAGGGAATGGGGAGAAACAACATGTCATTGATGTTAGTAAAGAACATAAAAAGTCTAGTATTAATAGAGTCAACTAGGGGAAAAACATGAATGCCGCCTTTGATAGTAGATTAAAAAACGGGAATTATCATAAACTTGAATCATAAAGATATTAATTCATTCTTCACAGACGCTTCTAAATTTTTAAAAAGAAAATGTCTGTGGCTTTCAATTGGATGTCATACAGAATTTTTTGGTAGAATCTCCCTACCTTGGAGTGTTACCAAGCAAGTCACAAAAAATTTCTAAATATAAATGAGGTTTTTTAAATAGAATAGTTCAAAAGATCCATCACGCTTTGACAAAGATCTTATTAACTTTATTACTTGCTCACAAGTCATTCCATACAATCTTAGAAATGCAGTACTTACTATATATTATTGGAGGAGAGAGGTATTTGGAAATAAACTTGAATATCGCGTAGGATCTAACTATTATAGAGTTGATGGATATAACATATGTGTTTGATTGCATTAAAACATGTTATAAAATAATTAAAAAATATTTTTTAGCAATCAATGACCATCTTCATAACGTTTACGAATCAGAATCATGATCTTTATCACAATAGACATTTTTCTGGTGTCAAAGATGCAATCAAACAGTACTTTTGAAACAAAATATCGAGAATCTTGTATTTCCGAATTTCATTATGAATCACCTAGAACTAAAAGATTTAGAGGAACGTATGATGTTGATATCGATATTGATAATTTTGATTAACATTATACAGATTTTCAATTTAATCTCGTTATTTGTATAGTTATTTAATATAGTTATTATGCTTTTCGTATTTGTGTATTCTTTAAATTTAACTGTTATATGCTTTTCTTCGTCTTCTCTATTCTATTTTTCCGTATTTTATTTGTAAATTAAATGAATAAAGCAATATGTATGTTGTAATAAGTTTGTTTATTAAAAAATCATCCTTACAACCCGCATGACTATAGGGAGAAGAGAGAGAAAAATGAAACGCAAACATTTCAATCAAATCAATTTATTACATTGTTTTCATCCAAACCGTTCACAACTTTTGACTTATAATAATTCTCTAAGTACAACACTACTACTACAATAACTCAAATTTCAATTATTTTGAACAAAATTCCTGGTTAAATCTGCAATTTTTTAAAATATTCACAAAAGCTTTGAGATTCTAAATAGGTGAGTCGGTGTGAAATGAGACAATGGTTGACTTGTAGAATTTGATGAATATCTTCTCCACATAAAAGGAAGCTGATGTCATGTTTTATCACTTCCAACTATTTAACATAATCAAATATTACTTGTAGAATGGTGTAGTAGTCCCCACATGACATCGTCTCGGGATCATATTCTTCGTAACATGCTGGAAGTGATGCACTTATAAATGAATTTCATTCAAAATATTGGTTAGCGTAGCCCATTCGTATGTGCTGAAGAAGATTTTCGCTGGTTTATCAATGTATGATTTACAGAGAAAATTTTTTAGGTAAGTACATCTGTATTATAAAACTACCTAAATATATTGTTGAGCAAATCCTGATGCCAAAGAGATTCCAACAAAATTTTTTTGTTTCTACGTATTGATTCACTTTATTACGAAACTTTAGTTATACAATAGTCATTCATCAAAGTGTTAGAGATCTTCTTCTTTATGTTTTTTCTATTCAATAATGTTTGCTAGAATGAGCTCTTCAATTATTTTACGAAATTCATCATCATTCGGGTGTAGTTGTTTTAATCTGTCTACCAATAAGTTCGGATCTGACCAATTAGAAAGAATATCATAGCTTTTTGGTGTGTGAAACCCTCATGTAATTGGTTCATTGAGTTGTTTTATGCTATTATTCAACTTATTGTTAATGCAAAATTTATGAGAGTAGTCGAACTGTTTTGTAATATTACCCGAATTTCCGGAGTATTTACGCTTTTTGAAAAGCGGTTTAATTATTTCACTGAATTTAGTGGGACAAGCATGATGTCTTAGATGTCCTCTTCTATCACGATGGATATCCGTTAATTCCAGTATCTGTTTGTATAATCGTAAATCAATTGGGGTGAAATGTTTGGGATTCTTATAGAATATTAACTGTTTCAAACCGGGTGTACTTTTTAAATACTTTGCCACCTACAATTAGTTGTTCATCATTAAATTGTAGTTGTTTGTTTCCAAACATCCATTGTTCACCCTTTAATTGCGGTCCGTAAGCATGATCGAGAATCCATTGTTCAATTCCTAATTCTGGAGTGTAAGCGCAGTCAAATTCTTTTGATACATTCTGATTATTGTCACTAAGTACTTGTTTGAGCGAAGAGTCTTCCCGCTCTACCTCATCTTCACTTATTACGGGCAGGATTGGTGTGTCTTTCGGTGAATCTCCACCTTGATTTGGACAGCCCAGTGATTCCTGCTATTTGTTTGAGAGGATATGTTGCATACTTGACATATTCCACATGACATTTCTTATTAATTGTATCAAGCGACTTATATTTTTTACGTAAAGCTTTTGCATGCTTTGAGACTTGTTGTTTGTATGACAACATTATAGTAAATTAAAATGTGTGGGTGCGCGATTCAATATATTATTAGACGGTTAGCAGACATACACCACCGATATACGTTCTAATGTGTCTCTGGGGTGCCTCTGGGATGTCTCTGATGTGTCTCTAGGATGTCTCTGATGTGTCTCAATGGTAAGAAGTAAACACCCAGTCGGGCGGAAGACTGAACGGTATAATTTTTTTTCATGAGTGTGCCTCTGTTGCGTCTCGAATATGTCTCTGGTACGCCTGTGATGCCTCTCTGATGTGTCTCTGGTGTGTCTGCTATGTTAGGTTACTCCACTTGTGTGCGCGCACGCAAGTGGAGAGACATATCCGAGACGCAACAGAGGCACACTCATGAAAAAAAATTATACCGTTCAGTCTTCCGCCCGACTGGGTGTTTACTTCTTACCATTGAGACACATCAGAGACATCCTAGAGACACATCAGAGACATCCCAGAGGCACCCCAGAGACACATTAGAACGTATATCGGTGGTGTATGTCTGCTAACCGTCTAATAATATATTGAATCGCGCACCCACACATTTTAATTTACTATAATGTTGTCATACAAACAACAAGTCTCAAAGCATGCAAAAGCTTTACGTAAAAAATATAAGTCGCTTGATACAATTAATAAGAAATGTCATGTGGAATATGTCAAGTATGCAACATATCCTCTCAAACAAATAGCAGAATCACTGGGCTGTCCAAATCAAGGTGGAGATTCACCGAAAGACACACCAATCCTGCCCGTAATAAGTGAAGATGAGGTAGAGCGGGAAGACTCTTTCGCTCAAACAAGTACTTAGTGACAATAATCAGAATGTATCAAAAGAATTTGACTGCGCTTACACTCCAGAATTAGGAATTGAACAATGGATTCTCGATCATGCTTACGGACCGCAATTAAAGGGTGAACAATGGATGTTTGGAAACAAACAACTACAATTTAATGATGAACAACTAATTGTAGGTGGCAAAGTATTTAAAAGTACACCCGGTTTGAAACAGTTAATATTCTATAAGAATCCCAAACATTTCACCCCAATTGATTTACGATTATACAAACAGATACTGGAATTAACGGATATCCATCGTGATAGAAGAGGACATCTAAGACATCATGCTTGTCCCACTAAATTCAGTGAAATAATTAAACCGCTTTTCAAAAAGCGTAAATACTCCGGAAATTCGGGTAATATTACAAAACAGTTCGACTACTCTCATAAATTTTGCATT
The DNA here is from genome assembly GCA_963921935.1 of Galeruca laticollis. Taxonomy (NCBI): domain Eukaryota; kingdom Metazoa; phylum Arthropoda; class Insecta; order Coleoptera; family Chrysomelidae; genus Galeruca; species Galeruca laticollis. The sequence continues at coordinate 108,033,008 of OY998176.1, forward strand.
AACAATAAGTTGAATAATAGCATAAAACAACTCAATGAACCAATTACATGAGGGTTTCACACACCAAAAAGCTATGATATTCTTTCTAATTGGTCAGATCCGAACTTATTGGTAGACAGATTAAAACAACTACACCCGAATGATGATGAATTTCGTAAAATAATTGAAGAGCTCATTCTAGCAAACATTATTGAATAGAAAAAACATAAAGAAGAAGATCTCTAACACTTTGATGAATGACTATTGTATAACTAAAGTTTCGTAATAAAGTGAATCAATACGTAGAAACAAAAAAATTTTGTTGGAATCTCTTTGGCATCAGGATTTGCTCAACAATATATTTAGGTAGTTTTATAATACAGATGTACTTACCTAAAAAATTTTCTCTGTAAATCATACATTGATAAATCAGCGAAAATCTTCTTCAGCACATACGAATGGGCTACGCTAACCAATATTTTGAATGAAAATTCATTTATAAGTGCATCACTTCCAGCATGTTACGAAGAATATGATCCCGAGACGATGTCATGTGGGGACTACTACACCATTCTACAAGTAATATTTGATTATGTTAAATAGTTGGAAGTGATAAAACATGACATCAGCTTCCTTTTATGTGGAGAAGATATTCATCAAATTCTACAAGTCAACCATTGTCTCATTTCACACCGACTCACCTATTTAGAATCTCAAAGCTTTTGTGAATATTTTAAAAAATTGCAGATTTAACCAGGAATTTTGTTCAAAATAATTGAAATTTGAGTTATTGTAGTAGTAGTGTTGTACTTAGAGAATTATTATAAGTCAAAAGTTGTGAACGGTTTGGATGAAAACAATGTAATAAATTGATTTGATTGAAATGTTTGCGTTTCATTTTTCTCTCTCTTCTCCCTATAGTCATGCGGGTTGTAAGGATGATTTTTTAATAAACAAACTTATTACAACATACATATTGCTTTATTCATTTAATTTACAAATAAAATACGGAAAAATAGAATAGAGAAGACGAAGAAAAGCATATAACAGTTAAATTTAAAGAATACACAAATACGAAAAGCATAATAACTATATTAAATAACTATACAAATAACGAGATTAAATTGAAAATCTGTATAATGTTAATCAAAATTATCAATATCGATATCAACATCATACGTTCCTCTAAATCTTTTAGTTCTAGGTAATTCATAATGAAATTCGGAAATACAAGATTCTCGATATTTTGTTTCAAAAGTACTGTTTGATTGCATCTTTGACACCAGAAAAATGTCTATTGTGATAAAGATCATGATTCTGATTCGTAAACGTTATGAAGATGGTCATTGATTGCTAAAAAATATTTTTTAATTATTTTATAACATGTTTTAATGCAATCAAACACATATGTTATATCCATCAACTCTATAATAGTTAGATCCTACGCGATATTCAAGTTTATTTCCAAATACCTCTCTCCTCCAATAATATATAGTAAGTACTGCATTTCTAAGATTGTATGGAATGACTTGTGAGCAAGTAATAAAGTTAATAAGATCTTTGTCAAAGCGTGATGGTTCTTTTGAACTATTCTATTTAAAAAACCTCATTTATATTTAGAAATTTTTTGTGACTTGCTTGGTAACACTCCAAGGTAGGGAGATTCTACCAAAAAATTCTGTATGACATCCAATTGAAAGCCACAGACATTTTCTTTTTAAAAATTTAGAAGCGTCTGTGAAGAATGAATTAATATCTTTATGATTCAAGTTTATGATAATTCCCGTTTTTAATCTACTATCAAAGGCGGCATTCATGTTTTTCCCCCTAGTTGACTCTATTGATACTAGACTTTTTATGTTCTTTACTAACATCAATGACATGTTGTTTCTCCCCATTCCCTACTTTTATCAAACATCTCATGCGCTTCAAGTGTGTTGTTATTTTGAATGAATTTTATGCTTTTGTCCTACCGAAAATTTGAAAAATTTCTAAGATGCATATTATCATGAAAAGCTTTATATTTTGTTTGAAAATTTTTGAATTTTGTTCAAGGAATTTATGATTTCATCAATTTGTTGCAAAGTTCTATCACTGTGAAGTTACACATTTTGAAATATTAATGGAAAATGTACCTGCTCTGATGTCACACATATTAAAATTGATTTTCTACATAAACAAGTAACATCTTTATGGCCATATCTTGTATATAAAAATGTCATCATCTGGTTATAAAACATTTCGTCCATGTTAAAATTATTGTAAGTACTGAAAGCCAAAATATGAAACTTTTCTCCTCCTCCTGCACTGCAAGCCGAGTTATGAAACATTAAAGTTGAAATAACAATTCAATGTCCCTGTATCTCATTAACGATATGACATCAGCATTGACTTAGAATCAGATTTCTAATATGATGCTGGTGAAACCAATCACAAAATTTATAATCATCATCTGCTTCTTTCAATGATGAGCGATATTTTAATAATAAATTATGTGGTAAATGAACTTCAGTTATAAAAGTTAGTTTAGTCATTACTAAAAATTATTCTATTCCCCACGGAAGTGTATCTAAAGAATTATGAAGTAATTTTCTTTTATCATTGTGAGGACTCAACGTGATTTTGGTTTGTTCAACACAAAACACATTATGGACAAAGGAACGTATCGTATTTTGAGTAATTGTCATCTGTTTCCAATTTTTCATACAATCAACATAATCATCAAAAGTTATTTTTTACTACACATTTTTTAATACTCTTTAACGACTTTACTCCCACACTGAACTTTGTAACCGTACATTTTGGACCAACGAAATGTGTGATGATTTGTTCATTAGACTCATCTTTCATTACGCATAATACTTTTTTATTAACTCTAGGTATATTGTATGGATTATTAGTGTAGTAGTCTTATGTATCAAATTTATCAATTTTTGTGTCAATTAAATATTTATATGCATCGTTACAAGTAAGTTGGTGAGCAAAACTGTTAGCGTCTGTGTACAATAGCTCACAATTGACTACTCCCATTGTTGGAAGCATAAAATTATAGTGAAAGTCGTACATTCCAATTTTGGAAATATCGAGAATTGCCATATTCATATACATTGGTTTATTGAAAATGGAGATTTTTTAATTTTCCTCCTTTGACCCTCCGAGAATGTCATTGTTATTTTTCATATAAAATCTTACCTGCCCGTCGACCGTAAATTCTCTCTCCTATACAGACAAATCACAATATTTGAATAAAATTTTGTGAGTTCCATTACTAAAATTGTTAGTTTTATAATCATGTTGTCGAAAGTGTTGTCACATTTCGGTATAATAATCCGTGCCTGAAGAGCGTAGTCTTACTGGGACTTGGGTAAAGCATATAACAGTTTAATTTTAAGAATTTACAAATACAGAAAATCATATAACTATATTAAATGAATATACAAATAACGTGATTAAATTATAAATAGCTATAATGTCTATGAAAATTATCAATATCGCCATCAGTATCATACGTCTCTCTAAATATTTGGGGTGATTCATAATGAAATTCGGCAATACAAGATTCCTGATATTTTGTTTCAAAGAGTACTGTTTGATATCAAAAATGTCAAACGTATAACGGTGATGCATGTCTGGTGCCTCTGTGGTGTATGTGTGCTAACCCTGTGATGTGTGTCTGCTGTCCCTCTGCTTGAGTTGTAAAGTTTCACCACATCTATGATAAAAATGACATTCAGTGTATGACAAAGTTGTGAAATCATTGCTTCATTTTGTTGTTTTCTTGGAAAATAATTCATATAAACCGAGTGTCGCAGTAAATTTGTTAGTACTAGCACTGTCAAACAGACTTCTGATGTGAGTCTGGGGTGTGTTTGTTATCCCTTCTGTTACCCCTCTGCTATCTATCTGATAGACTTCTGATGTGTGTTATCCGTTTAATAATATAATGAGTCACATCATATTTTACTATAGTGTAGTCGTACGAGCAACAAATCTCAAGCATGCAAACGCTTTGAGTGTCCTCTGTTGTCGAATAAAGTGGATTTGCTATCATTGTCGTTGTCGTTCTAGTAACATCCTGTATGTGGAAATAATCTACCAATGCGGTTTGTTCGATGAAAATTTGAGCAATAATAGCAGAGATTCATTGTAACGTCCTTATCTTTATATACCCTGTGGCATCTTTTATGAAAAAATTCGGTATTTTTATGACTACGACCTGTATATATAAAAAATACGGTATCTTTATGACTACACCCTGTATAAAATCGCATCTTTTTATGACTACACTCTGTATATATGAACATCACATCTTTTTGACTACACCTGTATATAAAGAAAAATGGTATGTTTTATGACCACACCCTGTATAAAAAATGTGGTATCTGTATGTACGATGATGGTTTCTCAGTATCATATTCAGACATATATTTGTTATAATTTACGTAGACATCCCGCTCAAAATCGTCTTCTCAAATCAACCACTATACAGAATATTGTCATTCAAATATTTTAATGCGTTCCCTACCTGTATCCCAATGAAAGAATGTAGTTGGATTTTACCAAGAATGATTACAATGGGGCATATTTCAACTATACTGAATTTTATCCTAGCTATATGAATTCGACACAGAAGCGTCCTCTGTTGGATTATTCCTCATTCAAGAAGCGTGCATTGTTTGTTTATCACATTTTTGGTAAAATAATCGGTGGTTTATTATTAACGTTTCAAATTATACCAATATTTCAGAATAGCTATTTTAATGAAAAGTAATATTCAATAAAACTGTACCTCTAAGTTGTGTAATTATCGCTTCAAGATTTTTCTATTTGCATTGCATTCTTTTTGAAGAGCGGCTTAATTATATTAAGTGATTAAATTATAAATAGCTATAATGTCTATGAAAATTATCAATATCGCCATCAGTATCATACGTCCCTTTAAATATTTGGGGTGATCCATAATGAAATTCGGAAATACAAGATTCCTGATATTTTTTTTTAAAAGAGTACTGTTTGATGCCAAAAAATGTTAAACGTATAACGTGGTGAATGTCTGGTGCCTCTGTGGTGTATGTGTGCTAACCCTGTGATGTGTGTCTGCTGCCCCTCTGCTTGAGTGGTAAAGTTGGCTCCTTGTTTCACCGCATCTATGATAAAAATGACATCCAGTGTATGACAAAGTTGTGAAATCATTGCTTCAAGATTTTTCTATTAGCGTAGCATTCTTTTTGAAGAGCGGCTTAATTATATCAATTTAGTTGGGTGCAAGCCTGATGTCTTAGATGTTCTCTTCTATCATGATAGATATCCGTTCATATCAGTATCTGCAAATATGTTGCTCTTTTGTTTGTTTCTTGGAAAATAATTCATATAAACCGAGTGTTGCAGTAAATTTGTTAGTACCAGCGCAGTCAAACTGATGTGGGTCTGAGGTGTGTTTGTTATCCATTCTGTTAACCCTCTGCTATCTGTCTGATAGACTTCTGATGTGTGTTATCTGTCTAATAATATATTAAGTCACGGCATATTTTACTATAATGTAGTCGTACGAGCAACAAATTTCAAGCATGCGAAGCTTTGGGTGTCCTCTGCTGTCGAATAAAGTGGATTTGCTGTCGTTGTCGTCGTTGTCGTCGGTGTCATCGTTATCGTTGTCATCGTTGTCATCATTGTTGTTATCGTTAATGTTGTGGTTGTCGTGGTCGTTCTAGTAACATCGTGTGTGTGAAAATAATCTACCAATGCAGTTTGTCAGATGAAAATTTGAGCAGTAATAGCAGAGATTCATTGTAATGTCCTTATCTTTATATACCCTGTGGCATCTTTTATGAAAAAATACGGTGTTTTTATGACTACAACCTGTGTATATAAAAAATACGGTACTTTATGACTACACCCTGTATAAAATTGCATCTTTTTATGACTACGCACTGTATATATGGATTCTTTTATGACTACACTCTGTATATATGAACATCACATCTCTTTTGACTATACCCTGTATATAAGGACAAATGGCAAATTTTATGATCACACCCTGTATAAAAAATGCAGTATCTTTATGACTATACTCTGTGTAAAATCACATCTTTTATGACTAAACCTGTATATAAAGAAAATGCGCAAGGATGCTTTGCATATTATTGCGATAAAAATGCACTTTTACACTCGTATGTTGATTGAAGCCATCGCTTTTCATTCTGAAGTTTAGAAGTCCCAATCAAAATCCTTGAGATTGTCACTAAAAATAATATGTGATTTTTCTATGATTACCTACTTATGAAGGATTCTGAATATAGTCAACTGCTTGACGCATTGTTTTTTGATTCACATGTTCTAGTGACTAAAACGATATTGGTACAAAGGAGTATTGAAGAAAAAATTGAAAAAATTACATCGTATGGTGAAATCAGACTCTCTGTATTTATACAGTTAGATTTCAAAATTAAGATATAGTGGAGCCCTTATGGCGGAGATGTGACGGCGAAGGCTGGGAACGATGAGGTCCCGGGTTCGAATCTCACTCAAGGCAAACATTTTTTTCGATTGATGCACAAACGGATAAAAAATGGACGACACATACAGAAAAATAGAAATCTGTAATCTACTGGAATAAAAATTTAAAAAAGAAATCTGCCGACTGGATAAAAAATGGACGACAGAAAAAAGAAATCTGTAATCGCCGACAGCGACACCAGCGCCACCGTCGACTAGCGGACGTTTTTCGAAGTAGTGAGTTAGAACCCGCTTAGTAACACTACTGACAATTCTAATATATACTTCTTACGCAAATAGTAAGTACTCGAAATATTTGATAGGGTTGTATACATGGAAGACACTAAAACGAATACTCGACGTGAGAGTAGTGGATTTGCACCATATTTAATATATTTTACACTATTTGCCTTAACAAGGATATCACATGGAGCAAAATGAGAGAAGCCATGGAACTCTATAATATTTTTCAACCATAATCAATGAGAATCAATTTTTTCTTTGTTCATCATTCGTTGAAAACCTGCAATATATGTTTTTGACAATCCACTAAGTGCACTAATGATATAAAAAGGGGTAGATTGAATTATATTTGATTTTTACTTACTTATACCTAATACTTATAAATAAAAAATTGCTCTACTGGCTAGTAAAAGAAAAATAATTACATGATTCACGTATTTCCTATTGTTAAAATGCATAATATTCTACTTTAAAAATCAATCAATAAGTAGATGTACCTATATCGACAATGGTTATTGAAAAATGAAGGTCAAATGTAAATGTCGACTCTACCAGTGAATATGAGTGTTCTGGTTCAAATGATCCAATTTCTTGCAAATATAGCACCAACGAACGATGTTTTTGAGTTACAGTACACTCATTGAGTCTAAAATTATGCAATAACTGCTTAAATTGTCGAATAATCACTTGTAAACCAACAATTTCACGATCTTCTGTTTTGGCAACTATGCGATGATTTGTTATGTTAAAATACGTTTTCTAAACTACAAATTCAGTTCTTCCGTCAGTGTTGCAAAGTACTGTTACCATATTGATTTATGGGTAAGTATATGAAGATAAAAATTCATAACATATTTGTCGTATTGTGCAAAAACTTGTTATGTAGTCACTTTTCCGTTTTTGTGAAAAAATAGGGAAACATTTACGGAAAACAGTTTGTTCCTCATATGGAATAATGGTCAATAATAGATAATATTGTCCCTAATAGGGAACACAAGTCAATATTCCAGAAAATGTTGCCACGGAGAGTATATCGAGTTCTGATGATGAAAATTCCTGTGACATTGAAGAACTTGATACTACAGGTATAAAACATATTCAAGTATTTTTTGAACAGTTGTTAGACTTTTTTGAATATCTACCTCTGGCAAGAGAATTCAATCAAAATATAGTTGGAAGCTGGTAGAAGAAAAAATCATATTGCTACTGCCTAATTTCTTTAAGCCACAAGTTGAAGACGAATCTCCTGAAATAGGTCGCCCTATTGATTACTTCCAGTTGTTTCTCACTGACAAAATTGTGGACCACATAGTGTATCAATCAAATCTATATTCTCTTCAACACAACAAACCACTATGTCTGACGAAGGATGAGTTTGGAGTATTTGTAGGCACACTTATGTATTATATGTCTATCTATGGGTTACCCAGGCATATAATGTATTGGGTACAAGCCACTAGAGAAAATCAAGTAAGTGCAGCAATGTCTAGAAAACGATAGGAGTCAATTAAAATGAGTATTCATTCCAATGATAACGAGAATATGCCTGGAACGGATTATCTTGATAGAGATGAACTCTATGAGATAAGGCCCTGATAAATATGTTATTACCAAATTTTCTAAATCAGGAAAAGGCTCAAATGTTATAAATCAATAAGCAAGTTATTCCATTTAAAGGTTCCTCGTCGTTAAAACAATACAGACCTAAACAATCAAATAAATGGGGACATAAATGCTTCGTCCTATCAGATTTCAATGGCTTGGTATACAATTTTCAAATATATACAGGGAAAATTGAACCGATTGAAGGGAAAGCAGATATAGGCGCGAGTAATAATAATAATATAAGCTTTATTCACTTAAGTGTGTTACATATTTATGTCATTAATAAGGTGACGCGTAAAGCGGTACCCAATAAGTGTTATACCCACTTGTTTCGGGACACGGAAATAAAAAGATATATAAAAAACATCACGTACATACATTAAACTTAAACTATTATAATATAATATAACAATAAAAATACAAAAATATAACATGAATGGATCAGTATAAACACATTGAATTCCCAAACCTCAAAATAAGGAGTCATTTTTTGAACAGATCTATTATGATTTGCCTATGAATAGCAGTTTTTTGTCTTTATTGGGATTTGTGATATTTTTTAATTACTGCGGAAGACTATTGTACAGTCTGGGTGCTAAAAATAGGGAAGTATGATGTGTTAGAGTCTTTAACATTAAGAGGATTGTAAAAAGATGTTGATGACGGGTGTTATAGTTGTGGGACGGAAGTTGTGCTGCTTGTTTATTTATGTGATACCTAATGTTCGAATTTTAAAAATAAAGTTGTCTTAAATCCATCACTTGTGTCTCAGAATAGAGATCATCTGTGTTGTAAAGAGCCTTTTTAGAGTAAATAAGTTTAAAAAATCGCCGTTGTAAAACTTCCAGTGGAAATAAGTGACTTTTAAATGCACTGCCCCAACTTCCGTATCGAAGATGACTTTCAACCAAAGCATGATACAATGTTCTCAGAATATGCACAGGTAGTAAAACTCTATGATATTTGGAATTTAATATCGGAAGGTTTTCTAAACTTAATTGGAATTACAGCCCTATCACTAACAAGACATTCGTTATTCAAATCTATATTAAATTTCATGGAAATTAGATCGTTGATACCAATAATTCCATCAAAGAATTCGTGAAAATCGTATAATATGGACCTTAACATATCATTCCTGTTAAATTCTTGGAAAGCTGGTTTGTCGGCTTGAAACTGCACATTTTTGGTTCCCAAAGAGGTTGAGAGTGATACATTTGAATTAAATATGCAATTGGGATAGAATTTTTCGGCAATGATATGCTTTAAGATTGATTTAGTACTTCCGGTGTCTATTAGCAGATTTAGTGGGGGTTTAGAAATACTGATATAGGGTGAGGGATTATTAGAGGTAATGTTCAGTTCGATTAAGTTATGGGGTTTAATGAGGCATTCTCTTGAAAATTTTCACTAACATAATCAGAATCTACATAGTTTTCTTGCTCGCGAAAATGGGGGTTTGCGTCGACGTCGCCATGCGTCGGTTCGCATTCCGTCCCAATGTAGTCGTTAGAAAATAATTCTTCAGCTATGAAATTCGACCTTTGGCCGTTATTTTGAAAATAATTGCTTCTAACATTATTGGATCTTCTACTATATGATGGGGGTAGTCTTGAATTTGTAGAAATAGCCATTGGCTCAGGTTTTGGAAGACGATGCATAGGAGTTTGATTAGGTTTGAAAACATTACGAGGAGGTCCGAAAACTTCTGAATTAGTTGGGTATTTTCTGGATGGTAATTATTGGGGCTGAACGTTAATGGGTTGACGAGGTCACGAAGGGCCTTGAGATAAATACGCATTAGAATTAGAGTTTGAGGGATAAGAAGAAGCTGACTGATGATAATATTGGTTGCCGTGGTGTTGATGAGTTCGGGGCCCGTAATTCTGATTTCTGAAATTATTTTTGCTTTGGTAGGACCTTTGATCATTTGAATGAGAATAAAGCTTTTCGAAATTTTCAAATTCATTAACATAAGCAATAGCATGCTCCAGTGATGCTGGTTGCTTTAAATGCATGTTGTTTCGTAAAGTACCGGTGCAGCCCGCAATAAAGGTATTTAATGCCGTATTGTTACAAAAGTGCATATGTATAATTTCCTCGTTTTGGTTAAGATTATTATCGTTACTAATTCTTTGTATGATGCTGCTTCTTAATAATTGCAACCTATTCCCGAATTCTATCAAGTTTTCATTTTTGTGCGGCCTGTTTCGCGTGAGCTCTTGCGTTAAACATTCTAAATTCCGTTCGTCCGAAAAACATTGCCTAAGCGCACCTTTCAACAGTTCCCAACTATTCAACTCTACTCTGTTCCCGACCACTAGTTCGGCTTTTCCGACAAGCTCACCCTGAATGCATTCAAGAATATGATCGCCCATATCTCTATCATTATAATCCTTATACGTCGCGATTAGGTTATCGCAAAGAGAAATAAATTTGTTGAGAGTATTCGTATCCCCATCATAAGGTTTGATGTTTGAAATTTTTGACTTAAACAACTCCCAGTTGATAGGACGAGGTTCTAATTGACCGATTGGCATTTTAACTTTACTATTATTACTTTTACTGCTGATATTAAAACTCTTAAGAGATTCTACTATGGAATCAGTATCAATCATAAAGGTTTTAATTAATTACAAATAAAATTGTCTTAACAACCATCCTTCCCGAATTAATGAAAAATAAGGAAAAGGCAAAAAGGAAACTTAGCACTTACCTCGATGGTTTTCTGGCTAGTTGTACCTTCCTCGAGTTTTTGTCCACCACGTAACTGTACCACACAAGGGACGATTTCCACAGAAGGGATGATTTGCACTGGTTCCACTGAAGGGATGGGCTGCACTGAAGGGATGTAAGTTCGTATTTTGTAAACACGTTAGGACAACACGCGTTATCCTACTGACTGCGCCAGATATGTCTTTCCAAATAGAAATTCAATTTTTAAGAAGATATTTTATTCGATTATTACAAGAAAAGATGTTATTTCTTTGAGTGGTTAACAAAAAACTAAACTACAAATATAAAGTAACTAAAGAACTATGATACGAGTATCCATGAAATCTGATTAATGAAATATGATACGGTGCAGGTGCAGCGAATTATGACCTCGTAACTAGCAATAATAACTGGTACCTTGTTTAGATGTATATCAATCAAATCAAATATGTCTTAATTTTTGAATAAATTCATTAAATTACTCACAATTTTAACTAAGCAAAGCACTATCACTATGTTATACATCCGTTCCATATGTTATTATCATATAATGAATAAAAAATGACATAAAAGAAATTTATAAATGCGGACACACAGAAACACGTCTACTCGACTCGATAACTTGAACATTATTTTACGACTTGCTCACGTAATACCAAGAAATTGTAACTCCCTGCTGTATTATGATAATTGGTTTTCTTCGTAGGATCTTATGATAAATTTATTAGTAGATGGAGTTGTTTCTCTGGGAACTGTGAGAAGTAATAGATTTCCGGGTCAACAGTTTTCCGCTGATAATATTATGAAGAAAAAGGGACGGGGCACGTTTGAAGAATTCAAAACCACTATATATGGATATGAAATAAGAGTACTGAAATGGTTTGATAATAAAGCAGTTACTTCAGTTAGTACATTTTGTAGTGGTTATTCTGTAGAATCAGTAAAACGTTTTGACGAGGAATAGGAACAAAAAGTGGATGTCAGTCGTCCACATATGGTAAAAATTTACAACTCATTCATAGGTGGTGTTGACCTCCTTGATAGACTAATTCCATATCACAGAATTCAAAGAAGGTCAAAAAAATGAAACCTCCGTCAATTTTTCTATTTCATTGACATTATTTTAGTCAATGCATGGGTGCGTTATAGAAATGATATGAGTAAAGTAGATTTGGAGAAAAGTGAGATTTTGGATTCTGTGGATTTTCGAGCAGAAATTGCAGAGGCCAAGTTTTTGATGAATAAAAATGTCACAAGAAAAAGTGGAGGGCCCTCTTCAAGTGCTTCTATTGACCAAAAATATGAAAGCAAAAATAGAAGAGGACCTACTAAACCAATTCCTCAATTTGATTTAAGGAGAGATGGAAGAGGACATTGGACTCTAGAAAAAGAAACTCTTCAACGATGTAAAAAGCCTAATTGTGGTCTAAAAACTTTTTTTATCGTAGCAAGTGTCAAATTTATTTGTGTATTACAAAGATAAGAAATTGTTTTGGTCAGTTCCATGTCTAAGTTATATAATATTTATTTTGGTTCAAATGTCCTGTGGGTCATATCTGGAACCAAGCCATATTTTTTTATATATGACAATAAACGTATTTTATGAAAATAGAGCAAATTAACGTTTCGAATACGTATGAAAGGTTTTTAAAAACTTTATTTAAATTATTCATATATCTTTACAACTGTGTGACAAATATTAGAATGGAATTATATTGTTAACATTTCGCTTTTATAGTTTTTTTATAAACTGCTGACACTGCAGAAAGGCTGATGCAATAGTGTCCCACTACTGCGCAATACAGGGTGGTTGTATACCATAACTCCTCCCCTCATTAGAGAAAGACTTCGGGTTCCAAGGAAGAAGGCTTTTCTTCTTCTTGTGATTTCGACTTCTTGTTGAAATATGCTTTAAATGTGTGGGTCCATAATAAATACGCTGCTGCTGTTAAAACTAAAATAATTATAAAAGTCCATTGGGTCCAATTGACTGATTTCAGGCCATTAATATCTTCTATTGATAATGGATTAGTTGCTGTCAACTCATTTTGGGAATCTGGACCACGGAGTTTTCGTTAATGGTGATGAAATACTCATCTGGGCAAAAGGCTTTCAATTTTAACATTTCACTTGTTATGCTTATTAGATATTCATCATTGATTTTATTGAATATTTGTGAAGGGTGATTGATAGGTACGTGCACACACGTCGTTTTAATGTCTTGAATGAGGTCTTTGATACAGTCTTTAGTTTTCACATTCATTTGGGTTTGCGGACAAATGTAATTTTTTCCGATGCGTATGCAAGGATCATCCATATACTGGTGAATTTCTTCATTTAGAGCCAGAAAGGGTTTGCTGGGTATAATAATTGTATCACTTTCGGAAGTGATTGGATAAAGATGATAGTATTTGAATATATCAGGATAGACAAGTGGAAATTCTGCAGCAAATATTATATTATCGGCAGTAAAGAAACATGTTGCATGTATTATTGAATACCATAAATCAATATCTAAATCTAATATTCCGGTGTGTCCGTAACTATCTTCCAATTCTAATAAAATGTCTTTTAAATTTTGATGTGTCAATATGTCTGGATGTAAAATACGTAATTTTGCGAACGTAATAGCGTTCTCAAGATTTTCAATAAGTGTATTGATGGTATTGGCATTTAGAAATATTTGATCAAGAATACTGGAATATACAGTGAATTTGTAAAGTTCACTTGTGAGATTATATAGATAAGTCTTATAATCTATTATTCGCTTAACTACTAATTTTTGATTATTTACAATAGAATCTAAAGTTGTCGAATACTTATTTGTTAATGTTTTAGATAACGAGATTTGTGCATTTACCTCCCGGACTATTTTTTGTTGATTATTCTTTAGTGAATTTAGAGCATTTTCAATTCTTTCTCCATCATTTGCATCTAGTGTTCCAAATAAATATTGAGATATGCTACCGCCTGCATTTATTAAACCACGCTTCTGTTTTCTAATTTTGAGAAATTTATTATTATCGAATTTTTTCGGTAACTCGTCAATTATAGAACTCAAGTGATCGATTTTTGGTTGTAAATTTGAATTATGCGAAGCTTTTTCGTGACAAATTGAATTATTTACGTTATGAAATGTTATAATTAATCTTTCGATTTCTTTTTCAAGCGTTCTTAATTCTATATGTTGCAAGAAAATATGTTTACTAGTGATTATATTTGCAAGGCCAAGTTGAAAGGGAAGTATGCCAGGAGTGTCATCAGTCAGCAACCTTGATTTCTTGGGCGCTAACTGTTGTCAACATCACTATTATTTTCCACATTATTTTGAGATTCTGCATTCTCCGGATTCTGAAAACAATGAGGTCTTCCTAATTCTTTGATATGAACTTCGGATTTTTTGTGCTTTTTATCAACAATTTCTACTTATCTATAAACTTATTATTTTTCTTATTCCTATAATATGGGTTTTTCTTATACACTACTTGATTAATCTTAAATTCTTAGTTTTTATCGCCACCTGTGTTATGTTTCGTTATTACTTTCTGTTTATCAGTTTCTAATTGTTTACTGACATTTGTGTTTACATGTTTCAATTTTTCTTTGTGATTTTCTACATAACTCAAGAAAAGTTCTTTATTTTGAAATATTTCGTCAGGGTTACGTGAGTTGGTGTATCCGAATACTAATTCAAATGGCGTGTATCCCATTGCACTATGGATTGAACTATTATAGGCAAGAACAGCATAAATAATTAAATCGTTATCGTTTGAATATACTTCCTTTAAAATGCGTAAATGTTCAATGAGAGTCGAATGGAATCTTTCTATTATTCCATTAGATTCATGATGTCCCGGTGTCGTAAAATGTATTTTAATTTTATGTGAATTGAGAAGTTCTCGAACGGTGACGTTTTTGAACTCTGTACCGCTGTCTAACACAATTTTTTTAAGAATGCCAAAACTACAAAAGTGTTTAGTTAATGCATCACAAATATTTATGGCAGTTTTACCAGTGATTGGTATTGCTTGCGCAAACTTAGAAAATGGATCTACTAATGTTTAATATAGATTTTTATTGTAATGAAAAATATCAACATGTAAAATTTCATATTATCGAAATAGATATGATAAGTTGAATTAGGTTTTAGGTAATTTTTTAGAAAATCAATCATTAATTCTGTATTATTTTCTGACGGTAATGTTACTGTTATTATATTTTGTTTATAATATTTCTCCGATTTAACGATTAGTTTCTCTCTATTGTTTTCGTAAACTATAATTTGATTATTTTTATTATTTATTATTTCATCTAATATTGGTATACCTTCGTTGGCAATTTATTTTGAAAGAGAACGAGGAGTCTCATCGGACTCTGATTGGTTACTATAATTGTTAGTTAATTCTGTATGACTTGGGGGAACAATTCTTACATCTGATATATTTACTTTTGGAATATTTTGAGGTGCATTGCTAGGACCGCTTTCTTCAAAATATCTATCAGAAATATAATTTCGCGTGTCGTCAATTATTTTTTGCTCTTCATTTATATCACCTGGAATCATTCATTATTGATTGTGTGGCTTAAGGCGTCGGCGTTGTTATTCAATTTACCTGGTTTGGATGCAATTTTGTAATCGAACTCTCCTAATTTAAGACGCCACCTTATTAATTTAGAGTTTGGTTCCTTAAGATTAAATAACCAAGTTAAAGGTCGATGATGTGTAACAATGGTGAACCGTCTGCCGAAAAGGTACGGCCTAAAATATTTACAGGCCCATGTAATGGCAAGAAGTTCCTTTTCAATCGTACTGTAATTTTGTTCGGATTCGTTGAGTGTGCTTGACGCATAGGCCACAGGTTTATCTTGTCCAACAGTGCCTTGGGATAAGACTGCTCCATGTGCAACATTCGATGCGTCCGTTGTCAGTATAAATGGTTTGGCAAAATCAGGATACTGTAAAGTGGGGCTGTTACATAAAATATTTTCACAAGTTTTGAAGCTTTCTTTGAATTTTTGATCATGAATAACTTTTGCGTTTTTCTTAAGACAGAGTGTCATTGGCTTTGTGATTTT
Organism: Galeruca laticollis; assembly: GCA_963921935.1. Taxonomy (NCBI): domain Eukaryota; kingdom Metazoa; phylum Arthropoda; class Insecta; order Coleoptera; family Chrysomelidae; genus Galeruca; species Galeruca laticollis. Next base: position 108,049,121 of record OY998176.1, read on the forward strand.
CGCAAAGTCTTTTATGAATCTGCGGTAATATCCGATTAAACCTAAGAATGACTTAATTTCTTTTTGCGTCTTGGGAATAGGAACATTTTGAACGGCTAGTATTTTGTCTGGATTTGGTTTCACTCCTTCGGTTGAAACTACGTGTCCTAAATAAGAGACTGATTTTTGTAAGAAGTCAGATTTATCTAATTGTACCTTGAAATTTGCTTCTTGTAAGCGATCAAAACATTTTTCAATCTCGAAATGTGTTCTTGTAAGGATGTGCTAAAAATAAGTATGTCGTCTAGATATATAACACAAATATCATTATTTAATCCTCTCAGCACATTATCCATAACTCTCTGAAATGTGGAAGGGGCATTTTTAAGACCGAAACCCATACGGGTAAGTTCGTATCTTCCATTTAATGCTGTAAATTCTGTTTTGGGTATATCTTCTTCTTCAATTTGTATCTGATGGTAGCCGGATGCTAAATCTAATGTCGTAAAATAATTCGCCCTACCTAACTTATCTAATAAATCAACGATATTCGGAATGGGATATTTATCAGTTACTGTTTTTTCATTTAATTTCCTATAATCTATTACTAATCTATAATTTTGTTCTCCAGTTTTGGAGTTATATTTCTTGGGAACAATTCAAATATTTGAGCCATATGGGCTAACAGAATGTCTAATTATACCTTGATCTAACATTTTGTTTATTTGATAACATACCTCTTGTTTGTGTATTTCGGGAAAACGATATGATTTGCAATATATCGTTTTATCATCTGTTAATTTAATTGAATGTTTGATTTCATTTGAAAAACTTAAAGGTATTTCCTCTGAATAAAAAATATCTCTATACTCTAAACATAATTCAGATATTGCCTCTTTTTCTTCAGAATTACAATGATTTAAATTTAATTTGGATAATTTTTCTTCCAAAATTCTATCAATGTTTTGATTCACACTGTATGATGGTTTGTTATTTGGCATATAATTTAATTCGTTTACATTTAATATCTCTACGTTGAAAGGAGCTGAAATTGTAATTTTATGTGGGTTTTCCGTAAAATTAGATATGGTGGTTATCGCAAAGAAGTTTTTTATGTTGACAATACCAGTGCGAGTTACAATATTTTCAGCGAAGTTTATCTCTTCGAGTAATCCAATTCCATTTTCATGATTTACGGGAAGTCTGACGACTTGCTCTGTATTTCCAGGAATTATTATTGCATAATTTTCTGTTATTGTAATGTTCTTTGTTTTAGAATAAATGTTAAAAATTAAAGGCATTTTAATACGGGGTGTGATCAACAATTTCGAATCGATATTAATAATAGCTTGCAATTTTTTCGAAAGATCCATACCTATAAGACCATGATAATTGTTATTAAAATTGAAAATATGAAATTTATGGTTTCCCTTAATTTTAAAATTTTCAAATATCTGTATTATTACTACTTTATCATGAAACGTTATATCATGGGACGTTTGTATTTGGAAATATTCACGTTTTGTTAAATTTGGATAAAAATGTTGAACTATCTCAGGATTAATTAAGCTTCGTGAACTACCTGTGTCTATTAAAAATTTAGAGTCTAGTTGGGGTATATAAATATAGGGTAATTCACTTTCAACTAAATGAAATTTTAATCAAGCTTTTTGGTTCACTGGTGTCACCTTGTGAAAATTTACATATCTTTGATTTTTATTGTAAGGGTTAATAGATTCATTGATATGATTATATTCAATGCAATCGAATTCTTGATTATTAACTGGATAATTACAAGATATATCTTCGACTGTATTTTCGTTATAATCGAGTGTGATTTCAAAATTTGAATCTACATTATTGTGATTAGTTTCTATATTATATAGTTCTTGGTGTGTAAAATTTTTGGGGCCAGTGCTTTGGAAATAATTCCTATTGAAATTCTGTCTTTGAACAGTGGGATTTCTAGTAGAAGTAGACATGGGTTCAGGATTATTTCTCGGAGTTTGACCTGTAGGTTTAAACACATTGTTTTGAGGTCCAAAAACTTGTCGATTTGTGAAATATCTGGGTGCAGGTGCATTCTGCCTTTGATTTATATTAATGGGTTGCGAGGGGAAATTTCTATGTTGGTTATTCTGACCATAAAAATTATTATTATGATTTTGGAAGTTATTACTCGGATATTGAGTAGGTCTGGAATATTGATGGTTTTGATTATAAAATGTATTTCTGTTGACAGGAGTTGGTCCAGAATTTATGTTGCGAATATTTGAATATGACCGTGTTGTTTTTGACTGAGTATAAAATTTTCTTCTTCTACCACGTATGACATAGCTAATTCGAGTGAGTCTGGATTTCTTAATCTAACTAAATCTTGTATACGGCCTGTTAATCCGCGAATATAAGTTTTTAATGATAACTCATCATAATTTTTAATTCGAAATGTTCGTTCTTCCGCACTTAGATTCATTGACATCAACTTTGATGCAATCGAGCTTCTAGCTTTTTGTATTCTTTGTCCGAAATTATTATATGATTCATCTTTATTTGGTTTCATAATTATTATATCTTGAATAAGACATTCTAAGTTTCTCTGATCTCCAAAACTAAGTCTAAGTAAATTTTTTAAATCATTCCAAATTCTAACTTCAGGTCTAGAGCCTACTAACATTAAAGCATTGACAGTGAGCTTACCTATCACAGCTCTAAAAAGAAAACTATTCATAGGATCATTTAAGTTATGTAAATTTTTATATTGATTTATAAGACTATCACAATGTTCTAAAAATATTTCTAATGTGCCACTATCACCACTAAAATTAGGAATTGTGTCAATATATAATTTCATTAATTGATAGTGTACCGGAGTGTCGTTGTTTGGCATTGTGTTGAGATTTAAGGATAAATTATTTATTATACTTATTAATTCGTCAATTTTGTAATTTTTTCAAATTTTACTACTATATACTTAACACTAACTTGAAAATATTATATTCTTTAATATTTCAAGATGAAAATTGCGAATTCCTATATGCTCTATTCATTCACAACCGATTCAAAAATTTGTCACAAGTAAATTGTAATGAATGCACAATTAAGGAAAGAAAAAGGGATGGCTCACCGATTTTTTGAAGTCTTCTTGAACAGTGCTGGGACGTATGCTCCGTCTGGACACTTCACATGAAAGTCTTCAAGTCCTTTTCACAAGTTTTTTGTCCTTTCTTTGAAACTATAGGTTTTGTTTCACTAAGAATTGAAATTCACGACGTTTCACCGTTAAACACACGAAAAACGACTCGAAACTATCCTACTGATGACTGCGCCAATTAACGTTTTGAATATGTATGAAAGGTTTTTAAAAACTTTATTTAAATTATACATATATCTTTACAACTGTGTGACAAATATTAGAATGAAATTATATTGTTAACATTTCGCTTTTATAGTCTTTTTATAAACTGCTGACACTGCAGAAAGGCTGATGCAATAGTGTCCCACTATTGCGCAATACAGGGTGGTTGTATACCATAACTAGCATATTTATAAAACCCTTCTGAAATATTTTATACGACAAATACTTTTTTATGTGAATAGAAGAAAAGTAGTTAATAGGAGGTTAATAACAAATTTTGAATAATAAAATCCGAGTGAAAAACATCTGAATACATCATATGAAATTATTCTCCAAACAATTGCGCAGCTGGTTTTCTTCTAACACTTATTATATGAAAAAATATCTGTTACTTGGCTCAAGTTGGTGGAATGTAGATAGTAAATTATAATACTCATTTTACCATTATTTAAATCGAACAACGTATTTCTAATGATGTATGGCTAATTATTGTACACAAGTATTCGAATAATATGATCCATTTCCTTGGAATTATAAAACTGTTCTCTTCACCGCTTGTATTGCACTTCGGACACAAAAATTGACAAATGTTACGTTTATTAAATACGTTTTTGTGATTAAGTGCAGCAGATTTTGTGCTGATAGTCACATTCTCCAGATTTCACTCTAAAAGATTTATTATGAATTCTTGAGATATGGTCGCACACCTTTCTCATTCAGATACCCTGTGTTGAACTTCAACATTGGGAAAATTGTACACGTAATTGTAAGAAGTCAATAAAATGCCATTCAAGATTTAGTTCAACAGTATAATAATTTCTTGAAAGTATGTTTAATCTTGTTTGTTAATGGACTTTCATCTATTTGAACTCATGTTATCCTGATTTGAAGTTTTTCAGCAGTCTCATCATGTATTTTCCCTTCTAACAACAATTTTGGTAGCGTGATCAACATAACAAACCACGGTTGAAGTTAACCAAAAAATAAATTTTATCTCTATAAACTTTTCTTTAGGTAGAGAGATAATGAAAGACTTTGCAAAAATTTTTGCATTAGGGACATTCCAATGAATTCAAATTGGCTAGCATTATTTATGACTCGAAGTTCACATCACTTATGATCAAAGTCTGATATTTTTTCTCTAATTATTAAACATGAAATATTTTCTCCAATATAGGGCTTCCAGTGATGCGAAAGCTTTCAATCAGAGAAGGGCTGAATGATTTTCATTTTGAAATTCGGATTAACTGAATATGGTTTATTTTTAGAATTGTCTGTTTATTCCTTCGGAGATTATATTCGCTTCAATATTGATTTTGGTCAGTTGCCGAGACATCATGTCTATCAGGTCTACAATATTCTATTCAAGCTGTTTTATATCTACGAAAATAAAAATGGATATTGTATCCCTTTTATAGTAAATGAATGTAATAAAAGGAGAATGAGGAAGTTGAGAAGGGAATGGTTTTTCGTATTTTCTAAAATATTGATAATATTTGTATCAATCTATTGAGAATATGGATATGAATATATCGATGAATCATTTGATTATAACACCGAAATATAGTATATACTTCAAATTTGAAGTTTGACTGTCAGGCTTGATAGTATTGGATGAGAGAAAAAATTATTGGATGTTGTTATACCACAAAATAAATGTAATATTCAATATTTGTTCTCGATGGAGATTTTTGGCTAGTAAGTAGTTATGGAAGAATATATACTGAGAACTGCATATGCATTGTTTTGTTCTAGTTTAGCAGATAACAATGAATCAGAGATCGATCTGAGTTTCTAGTCCTCCTAAATATTTCTCTCTTCATCTCGTTCCTCTTTTTCAGTTGTTGAGAGAGAATTGTGGATCCACTCGTACCAATATTTTCCATTTCACATTCCATGGAAACAGTTTTGCATTTTTAGAGTATTTTTTTCATCACCTTGCTCCACTTGGTTGATCCATTCTCTGGTCGATCATTCTTCTATTTTTTATTATCTGCTAACATTACGCCTCTAATTATTTGTTCTGTCTGTATTCCATTCCTCTCACTACCTTGTTAATTTTCAATATCCTCATTTCTACATTCCAATACTCTGTTTTGGCATCCATTGTTCTCAAATTGTTCTGATAACTCCATTTCCTCTTTTTTCCTTATCCTTTTCTGTCTTGCATAAGTTATTATTGGTATTGTTATAGTGGATCATCCTTGCCACTTCCATATTGATATAACCAATGACGTAGAAACAGATACACTCATTTATTCACATCAAATAGTGAAGTTAACGTTGCAAATGGAATAATGAGATAGGGAACTATACGCTACCCGTCACCGTGCGCTGTTGTCAAAATGCGTTTAATTTCTACAAACTGCTAGGAAAATATATCTCAAATTGAAGTAAATTATGCAAACTAACATTGATTTATGATGAAAAATGGAAGTAATGAGGCATGTAGGAGAAGGTGTAGGGTAGGATCGCTGGTTTCATGAAAGTAATGTGTCAAATTATCACCTCTCTACATTTGGTAGCGACTGGAAGTATCTCGTGAGAACTCTTAAAATAAGTTATTAAATGTGTAATGAAAGCTTCGAAGGACCAGTGACTCATGTCACGAAACTGTGGAGTGAGATACAAATAATGAAAGAACCTTTCCCTTAGAAATACTTTGATTTAACTGAACACGTGGAGCAGGTGGGCATTACAACTATAAACTACCGTTACAAACACATGTAATCTGAAACGTCCACATACAGTGGTTCTTGGACAACAATGTAAATATATATACACAATATACATTCAGCTAAATAATTACAAATATGTAAATTAAATTCAAACTTATGGTAGAACAAATAAAACCGGCCACCCTGCAATTAATGGGGCCGATGGTGATATTAAAGTTGATTCAACACGTGGATGTAGAAATATCTCCCCAGTTATTCTAACTTCGGAGATGGTTGAATTTTCACACAATATATAATGTACTCACAGTTTAAATAGCACTGAATTTAAGATGGTTACTTTTCACTAAATTGTTAGTTTGCAAAATACCCACTTTATCGGGTGTAAATTTGAAAGAACTGTACACTAAACCTTTTCCGTCTGTTCAGGTCGGTGATTGCTGAGGAATGAGAATGAGATGAGCGCGAACTGCCCTCAAATAGAACGAAGATCGACGATTGGGCAGGGTTGATATTCGAACTATTGTAGGAGTTTTGTGAATTTCTACAAGGCATATGATCCTATATGAAAATTATAGTGAAGAACATAGCTACAGTTAACAAATTTTCTTGCAAATAGTAATTTTTCTCAGAACCTCTAAATATGCGTGTATGACCTGCTTTAGATATATGAAATTCCTGAGATAAAGCAGAAATTAGGCGATAAAAAATGACAGGTATAATCAAAGCTCACCATTTGGGTTTTGAAATTAGTTTAATGCGGTACGTTTGCTTGATTTCCCATCTAAAGGTTGTATTGAGTACTAATGTTGATAAATGTGTAATTTAACGCCAGAACAAACGGCTTAAATAGTGGTTTTAATCGACACAATTAATCCAGCATATCCAGAGTGATCAGAATGTTCATAGAAACTGGAAGTTACAACAGAAGGTCGGTTCCAAGACGTCCCAGGTGCAACAACCCTGTAGATGACCGTTATTTACGTTTGCAGTCTTAGCGAATACATCATGTTACAGCCAAGCAGCTATACAATGGTTTTCTTAGATTTGGTAATGTTCGAGTTTCCATCCATTCAGTAAGAAACTGTTTACGGGAAGTCGGAATCAGAGCCAAAATGGATGTTAGTGGTCCATTGCTAGCAAGGGCACACCGCGTGGTATGATTCAGATTTTGTCAAGAACATGCCAATTTGGACATCAAATCAATTACTGTTTTGTTCGCGGATGAATCGAGATTCGCACTTTATGGCTCCGATAGACGAATTCCAGTTTACATACGAAAGGGTGAGCGATTAGGTCAGTGCAACATGAGAGCAGCAAGAAATTTCGATGGTGGGTCGATCATGATTTGGGGATGTATCTGCTTTAAAGGTCACGCAGAGTTATCACTCATTCGAAGAGGATATTTTACAGCTGATCTGTATATAAGGAACGTTCTTGAAGAAAATGTAGTATCGTTTGCTCCAGTTATTGGAGATAATTTTATTCTTATTCATGAAACCGGTCGCCCGCATGTTGCCAGAATATCGATGGGATATATTCTAGTCTTAGATTGGCCTGCAGTTAGCCCTGATCTGAACCTAATTGAACAATTTTGGGATCACCTTGAGAGACGAATTAGAACTCGCAATATCCATCCAGATAATATTGATGAGCTGTTTAATACTTTGAATGAAGAATGGGAAAATTTAGATTTGGTATACCTCAGACGTCTGATAAAAAGTCTTTCACAACGTATGAAAGATAATGAACTGCTGAATCAAATGAAATTCACAGTTTCTAGCTGATTCCACAATATAATCAAATAATTCTAAAAAATTGACAATTGTTTCGATAACTGAATATCATCGTCTGAATGACATTTCATTTAATGCCTACCTGATGTTTAGTAGTTATTTTTGGCTAGACCAAGAAGTGACCTACCTTATGATTGACTAAATATATGTTAATAGAAAAAAGAAGAAGATTTGATATTACAAATATTGAATCTTAGATATTATTAGCCCTATGGTGATATCCTGATATCATTTTTCCAATTAAGATCAGTATAACTTTGCAATTATATAGGAAACCAGGAAAACTATATCTGCTGATCTTTACAATTGATAAAGCCGGCATTTTGATGGGTCTGACTTAGACACTTTTTGCAACTTCTCAAATTCTCTCTTCGTTAGTACTTTTTATAGCGGACCGAAATCTCCAAATAAACGCCAGTTCATATAAGACTAATCTCTGACAATTTTGTTTGATTTATTTGATTCAAAGGATTGGTAGAATAATATAATCATTTTACAAATTACTATGCTTCAATTTAGATTAGGTAGATCAGCTCCAAAATACAGATATAATTTAAATAATTACTCACAATTGGTTTTATCGCTTCAAAACACTTGTAATTAACAAAAATTTTACAGAAATCAACGCTCTGCGTATGTGGAATAATCATTTGATACTGATTGACATTTTCTTTTTCTAATATAAATAAATTTTTTTGACGGACATTTCGGACGCGTTCCGAACAACAATTATCACTTAGGAAGACAGTTCAAAAGTGGAGAACTCCCTAGATTTATCTGTTCAATGACGACTTAATATTGTCGGATCCTTAAGTGTCTTCTAATTTCCAATTCTTCAAGGAAATCCAGTTCTTGTTTTTTATCAGGAATATGTAGTACTTCTAGTTCTGTGTTAGGTGTTAATGAATGATTGGCGTCAAGTAGATGCTTTGCGTAGTGGGTTCACCTGGTTTTTTTATTGTGTATACTCGTTAGTGTTCCTTGTATCGGATTTCATAATTTCTAATGGTTTGACCAAAATATACAGTAAGGGTCGAGCTGTTAATGTCTTCAATTTTTTCCCATATTATTTATTTGTATGGATTTTTAGCAGCTTCATAATCATGTCGATTAATCTATAGTAAAAAACCTCCATGCTTCGTTACTTGTCATTTTCAAAGACATTCGAGGAATAATTCTGATTATTTTTCATAATGTAATTATGCGATATTTTTTGTGACGAGTGTATTTTTTCTCGCCATTCATACAAGTTATGCGTATTTGTGATCTGGGTAAATGTACACTCTGCAGTAAAAATAATATTTTCTATTAAATGTGGATAATTATTTAGATTATCCAATAACTATCATTAATTTCAAGAATATTGACTAATTTTGAGTAAATAATTAACAATATTGGTAGTAGGTAAAATAAAATTCATATTACGATATTCAATGGGTTATCAAACAGACAAATTTCCCATCTCAAATCGTAATATGAATCTTTATGACACTTATATCGTAAACATCTATTACCAGCTTTTACTATTGAAATTTAATCTATATATCAACTTTTGAGTATTATTGTTATGTATAAGCCTTGATACCGACCTGCTCTACCGACGAAAAGTTGCCGTTCTTATAGTGGTTAGTTTCAGAATTAAATGTCAAGTGTACTTGGAGTAGTTTGTATACCTGAGAACAGAATTCGTAGTAAGTTTTTAAATTTGGGAAGTATCAGGAAACTTTCACCGCCACAATGTATTCAAAAGATGATCTAATAAAAATTTAGGTCTTGTTTGGTTCAAGAAGATTCATATTCATATTGTAACACGGCAAAGAGAAAGAAGAATACCTAACCCATAACTAATTAACAGAGCAAAGAAGAATATCTAACTAACTTAACACTGTCTCTGTGATCAATGGGTTCGTTACAATATCCTGAAAGTTTGGAACATTTTCAACTTTAGCGTCATAGATTATATCGAGAAATCAAGCTCATGTTGTTTAAATAAGGAGAAATGTAGAGACATCATACATTATGAATTTTAATACGGGATGACCAGCTGAACTCAAAGATAAGGACACAATACCCAGCTAAGAATTGAAACATGGAGTGTCATGTTCTATTTTCTAGCATGATATTTTGATGTCGTTGGAGAGTTGCGAATAAGACAATCAATTACCGCAGTGAAAACGGTTACAATCTATATAAAGGAGCTATGGTTTGACAACATTTTCTGAGGATCACTTCTCTGCAATTGATCTGATCTATTACTTGGGAAAAACTGTTATCTCGTTGAATGATGACATACCACTATTTTTTCGGCTCTAGTGGGTGAAACTGCAAGGATTTTTTAACTTCTTGTTGTGTAAATGACATATATCGCAATGTATCAAGCAAGGAAAAGTACTAGAAAAACGAGGTGCGGGTAGAAGACGAATTTTATGGCTGAAAAATCTTAGAACCTGGTTTGGTGTTACTACAACTGAATTATTCTAAGCTGCAGTGAACGTAGTTAGAATAGCATGTATGATTGCCAACATCCGAAACGGATATGACTTATAAGAAGAAGAAGAAACGGATCCATGCAATTGTTCTCAACCTCTTCGAATTTAAAACATTTCCATCAATCTATTCTCATATTCAAATTTTCATAGATAATTAAGTTCCATAAAATATATCACGCTGTATATTGTTGTATAAATTAGATTTGAGATTACAGCAATGTTCGCATTTCCAAAATCCTTCCCTACATTCTAAATTTCCAGTCCATTTTGTGGAAATTATTTTTAAAAATTTCCCTTCGAATTGCCATTCTTGTTATTTTATTTAGCTAGATAAATTCCAATCACAGTGCAGTGATTACGTTATTTCCAGGAAGAGGAAAGGAAGTTTTAGTCATAACTTACACTGAAACCAAGTTAGATCAAAAAGAAAGCGAGAATCAACAGAAAAATCCATTATAAAGTGGTACTCAAAATTTATAATAACGACTTTTATTATAAAAAATGTGAAGCGAGAGATATGAATATTCCAATTGTTGGTGTGTTGATTTGCAACAGGAGAAGTTTCTTCAAATAAAGACTTCATGAATTTTATATGGAGAATATGCAACGTGTTTTATTATTTAGCAGCTTCATAAGCAGTGAAAAACAGAAATTCTAATATGTATCAAATTTATTCATACATATATTGTATTATTATCAAAATGTGGTCCCTAGCATAGAATCAATCACTGTAATTCGATGTCTTATGTCCCGAATCAGCTGATTTTCAATGGTAATATGATTCACATGTGCGATGTATCAGTTGAATAACATTCTGAATTTCACAATTTATTCAGAAAAAGTGTCCGTAATTGTACAGTATAGAAAGAACACCCAATATATAGTCACTGATATGTATCTATTACTCACATGTCGATTACTCAACTGGTTGATGTTGCGGTTTCCGTGTGTACTGTATTTGATTCATTACAATTTGTACCGTAGTGGAGATACAATAAATAGTGTAATGTTTTTCTTATTTATTAAAAGTTTTTATTACGGGTGGGATAAATTTCAAACACTCGGTATGGCTACTTACTAATTTATTTAAAACACTAAACTAATCACTAACACTTAATTTATATATACTCAGTATATTCACTTAATCTAATTCATATGAACACTTTATATTTACTGTTTGCTATTTCGGTGTATTTATTTCACGAGATAACTTTTATCAACTCCCTCTTCCGCTGATCGGTCCTTATTTATATTAAAGCCATTTTTACTAGTAAATTCTGGGCTGCGGCTTACACACACAAATAATTTTTCTCGCCATTTCTAGATAAGTCTGTTTACATAAGATAGTCCTGAACTCGTAAACAGTTTTTTATAACTGCGTATCCGCCAAAATTTTAACTTCTATACCTGGCTTAGACAGAGTCGGTTTTAGGGACTATACCAGTGTGCTGTTTCGTAACAATAGTATGAAATATAGAGTTTTATTTAAACTTTACATTGGCGACGAGGTGAAGTTAAAGTTAAAATAATAATTATGAAGTGTTTGTGATTTGTAAACAAGCTGTAGGGTGAGTATTTATTCAAGTAAATAGGAGGAAATCGAAAAATCATTGTCAACCCTTGGCTAGGCGGTCTGGCGCACACAGTACGCCAGTGGCTTAAAATGACTTATAGTTTGGCAACATTGGAACCTACGAAAATAACCTTCCACCTAACCTTTTGTCCGTTATTGCTTTAGTTAACTATTTCATGCTAAGTGGGCTGCACGTGTTGGTCTGTTTTTATTGTACTGTGTCGAAAGTGGCGTAGAGCGTACTCCGCGTGCCTAGTGATGTAAGTGATTCTTTCATTTGGTATTCGATTTATTTTTCTGTATAACTCAAACTTTTAGATATATTTGTGACTGAAGCTGTATGAAGTAATCAAAAGCTGAAGTAGACGTTTTAGGTCCAATAAGACATTGGATATTGCTAAAATGAGCAGTGAAGATATTTATAGACTTCTGAGGGAAACTGATGATAATTTACAGATTCAAGGTGAATCTTCAGGATCTGAAGCAGAAGAATATAAGGACTGTGATGGCGATATAGAAATTGTCGTTGATGAGATAGAAAACGATATAGATGAGAATTGCCAAGTACCGGACGGAGAAATTTTTATAAAAAGAATTTGGAAGAAAACAAAAGACAAAAAACAATTACTTGATGAATTTAGGTGGGCTAAGAGGCCTCTAAGGAGCAAATATGCTAAAACTCCAAAAAAAAAATTTGTTAATAAAAAAGTTTCCTGGTCCTACACAAAAAGAGTTTCCAGATTATATCAGTGTTTTTTAAAAAATCATCGATATTGACATGATAGATGAAATAGTGGCATTCACAAATTTATATATATATATCTAAAAAGAAAATGATTTACAGCCGGGAAAGAGATTGTAGCGGTACAGATAGTGCAAAAATTATGGCATTTATGGGTTTATTATTTTTGATTGGGACTAAAAAAATTAGTAAGACAAATTTGTCCGAAATATTCGCAAGAGATGGATCAGGAATAGAAATATGTACAGCTGTTATGCCCATAAAAATAGTTATCTTTTTACTCACGGCCATTAGATTCGACGACCAACACACCAGAGACGAAAGAAAAAATCTGATAAAGTAGCAGCAGTATGAACATTTTTTGACAAATTTATAAAAAATTGCGAACAGTCGTATTCACTTGGAGAATTTATGACGATAGATTAAAAATTAGAAGCATACCGGGGTAGATGCTCTTTTATACAATACATACCGAATCAACCGGCCAAATATGGCATCAAAATATATGCTTTGGTTGACTCGAAAACTTTCTACACGTATAATTCAGAAATATATTGTGGTAAGCAAACTGCCGGTCCATTTCAAGTCAGTAATTCGCCTTCTGATGTAGTACTTCGATTGGTAGATGGTTTAGAGCATTCCAATAGGAACTTACATGTGATAACTGGTATTCCAGTTGTGAGTTGAGTAAATCTCTATTAGAAAAATGTATCACGTTTATTGGAACTCTGAAAAAGAATAAAAGGGAAGTTCCCGTGGAATTTTTACCAAATAATTCAAGAGCTGTTGGATCGTCTTTATTTGGGTTTCAAGAAAATCTGACATTAGTTTCTTATGTTCCCAAACAGAACAGAGCTGTTCTACTCATCTCTACGTTGCACGATAATGAGTCGATAGACTTGGAAACGGGAAAACCCGAAATTATTTTGGATTATAACCGGAGGTGTTGATAATGTATACACAGTATCGCGAAGAACAAAACGATGGCCATTTGCTACATTTATGACGATCAATGTAGCTGGAATAAATAGTAACATTTTATATTCATACGGAAAACTCGACATTGACCATCAGCAACAATCTTTCCTGAAACACTTAGTTATGGATCTTATGAAACCTCATATGGAAGAAAGACTCCGTGTAAAATCACTACCCCTGCATACCGGGTCCATTCTGAAAAATGTGTTAGGAAAGCCACCAACCAGAAGAGTGGCAGATAATTCACTAAGTCATAAAGGAAGATGTTATCTTTGCGGACGCTCAAAAAATAATTGTACAACAGTGAAATGTTCAAATTGTAGCCAATTCTCTTGTAAAAAGCATAGCAAATCAATTGTTCAATGTGATACTTGTATTAATTCTGATAGAATCAGTGAGTCTGATTAGTAGTTGAAATGTTTCAACAACTTTGGAAGATTTTTTTAAATTCATCAATGAAAATGTTTTTTCCTCAACTCTGTTATAGAAATATAGGTTTTTTTTTGAGGTTGTTGTTTTAATTGGTGAGAATTCTTCATGGCGTACTCTATACACCGCGCGCTGGATTACGTTAAAATTCAGGTGCGCCTAGTCCAGGGTTAATTTCCATATTAAAATTCAGTAAACTAATAGCAAATTAGTATTGAGAAGTATCTTAGTAACTATTAGTTTTTCCAGTGGCTAATAATTGATTTACTGTAACTAAATAAGAGATAATACTAATGACTAATAAATTACCATTTAGAAAACCGAACAGGATCGAAAAATTTCACTGTAAAAATGTTTTGTAAAACTAGGAAATCAATGAGTATTCACGGCGTTGCTACTGTGAGCTTAAAAGTTAATATAATTTCATTCCAGTCAAACAAGTTAAATCTATAACTGTTATATTATGATTTACTGACATTGTCTAAAAAAGGAGAAAAATTTATATATATGTTATGGTGTAGCCTCCCTTTACATATTTATATATTCCATTTCCATGTGGGCCCATTGTTGTCTATTGCTAGCTATGCGGCCCCAAGTTGATCCTGCGAGTTTCTTTTTGTCGTAGTCCCATCTTAGGTTGGGGCGTCTTCTTGGTCTTTTCACGCCTCGGGGATACCATTGCGTTATCTTTGTGGTCCATCTATCGTCTGTCCTTCTAGCGAGATGCCCCGCCCATTGCCACTTTACGGATCTGATTCTATTTATGACATCTATCACTTGGGTCTTTTATCTGATCCCATCAAGCCTTTTTCTATCTCTCCTTGTTATTCCAAGCGTGCATCGTTCCATAGACCTCTGCGTTACCTGGAGTTTTCTAATGATATCAGTTTTCAGGGTCCAGTTTTCACAGCCGTATGTTAATACTGGTAGTACGCACTGATCAAACGCTTCCTTTTTCAAACGGAGTGACATTCTAGACTTGAAGATGATAGAGTTCTGTCTAAATGTTCTCCATGCTAATTTGATTCTTCTGTTTATTTCTGGGAGTAGAGAGCCTGATATGTGTATTAGTTGACCCAGGTATATGTATTCCTCTACTATTTCCAGAGCAGTGTTATTAATTGTGCGTTTATCAGTTCGTTATACATTATCTTGGTTTTACTCAGATTTATTTTAAGGCCTACTTGGTTGCTTGCTGCATTCAATTCATTCATTTGTTGTTGCATTTCGCCAGGGTTACTCGCTATCAGGATGATGTCATCAGCGAATCTTAGATGGTTCAAGTATTCTCCATCTATGTTCAGACCTGTGTTGTTCCAGCCCAGTTTTCTGAAGATGCTTTCTAGTGTTGCTGTAAATAACTTTGGTGATATTGCGTCTCCTTGTCTAGCTCCTCTGCTGGTGGGGAATTCTGGTGTGCCCTCATATATCCTAACTCTCGCTTTGGCTTCCCTATATATATATATATATATATATATATATATATATATATATATATATATATATATATATATATATATATATATATATATTTGCTAGGGTCTCAATATATGGCTTGTCGACCCCTTGTTCTGTTAGGGCATTTATTACTGCTCTGGGATATATAGAGTCGAATACTTTCTCAAAGTCGATGAAGGCTAGTGCTAGTGGTTGGTCGTATTCTTTGGTTCGACTGATAACCTCTTTGAGGGTATGGATGTGATCTATTGTACTGAAGCCTTTGCGGAATCCAGCCTGTTCTCGTGGTTGGGCCGAGTCTAGTATATTTTGTATTCTGTTGTGAATGATCTTTGTGAATACCTTGTACGTCACTGGTAGTAGACTTATTGGTCTGTAGTTCTTAATGTCTTCTTTGCTGCCTTTCTTGTGGATCAACACTATAAGGGCGCTGTTCCACTCGTTAGGTATGCTCCTGGACATCAGACAGTTCGTGTATAGTTTGGCAAGGTACTTCCATGTTTTAGCTCCTGCATATTAGAGTATTTCGGTCGTGATGCCGTCATTTCCCGCTGTTTTGCCATTTTTCATGCTTTTCAGTGAAATTTCTACTTCCTCCACTAATACTTCTGGTATGGCATCTTCTGAGTGTTCTATTATTTCCTCCAAATTTTCATGGGCCTTGTATAGGTCTCCATAGAATTTGGCTACTAGGTCTATTATTTCATTCCTGTCTGTGGTTCTTGTGTTTCCATCAGTTAATGCAACTATCTGTCTTTTCCCTATAATTAGTGCCCTTTTTGCATTTTTGTAGCTTTTACGGTTTTCTATTGTTGTTTGTACTAGTTTCACGTCGTAATTTCTGATATCTTCTGCGATTTTCTTTCGTATCGTCTTGCACAGTTCGGTGTATTCGATTCTTTGAATGTTTGTTTTCTTTTCCATTTCTTTTCTTTTTTGTAATAGTGCTTTTGTTTCCGGAGTTAGTTTTTTGTGTTCACCTCGTTGTTGCAGACCTCCCACTTCTACGGCGCAGTTTCGAATTGTGTCTATCAGTTCAGGGTTGTTATATTCCACTTTTTGTAGTCTTTCTTCTAGTAGTGCTTCATATTGGTGAGAGTTCTCTTTCAGTCTTTCGTTGTTTATGTTTTTCGTTGTGTTGGTTTTTGGTTTATGTATATATATATATATATATATATATATATATATATAAACAAGATGTACGAATAGTACGTGACATATGAGCAATAAGTAACGAAGAATTGCACGCAAATAGAAGAAGGGGCTACTGAAAAGAGTAACCGCAGACATGCATGTTTCTGGCTCATTAGCCGTCCTCGGTACGGTACAACCAAGAAAAGATGTGAAACATGGGAGCAAAGATGTTGAATGAAAATATAACAGAATTCAGCAGGATAGTCAAACACAACATTTGTGTTAGTAATATTAGAAGATCTCGAATATTCGAGACAACAACCAACATAGTGCCTCCGTGTCGAAACGTTCGATTTTTATATATTTCTAAATAAAAAACATGACTATTTAAATTCTGTTTTCCGATTTAAACCGAACCAAATACCAAGAAAAACGTTTTTGTACTGTATATATATATATATATATATATATATATATATATTAGTTGTCTCTGTTTATATATATATATATATATATATATATATATATACTTGCAACACTTTGTATACACTGATATGAAAGAACATGCTGCACACTGTATGTAAATATTCAATTTAAATTTTGGTTGCCACTCAAATCATAAGAAATAGCTGATTTATGAGAAAAAAACCATTCAAGAAATAAAACAAATAGTAAATCAAACCAAAGAAGCATAAAGAAACTTTATAATGTACCTTGTACATACACACATGGTGGAGATAACTTGAATTCCAGATATTAATAGAAAACTTTTATAGAACTTCACCTTATATAAATTGTAAGAATCTATTTTTCAGTCAACAGGAGATTATGATTTGTTTCAAAATATCCTATTAGATATCGTGAGAAACTCTTTGGAAACACTAGGAAATTCTTTTGTAACATGTCAAGGGATATAAGTCAAAATAATAAAAACATTAGGGTTATAATGTCTGACATTTGTTAAATTATTTCTCATACTTAATAGATCAAATGAAAATAAATATAACTGTCAGTTTAAAATATTTTGGAAATTAAATAAAAGGAAGTAGAATATGTGATATGATTATTTAGAAATATAAAACGGAATGTTCTGAAATAGATAAATAAATAATTTGAAATGTGAGATGAGATTTACCAACAAAAATTTTTATAACTTATTCAATTGGTGAATTATACTTGTAATGTTTTAATCAGCGGCAAGCTGATTTGAAAATAAGGAAAAATGAAGAAGAAGGTTGTTGATAATGGACACTAAGAACTAGGTAGAATTTTTTTTAACAATGAATGGTGGTGAAGATTTAATTTTTTTACCAAAAATTGAGTATTAACAAGAAGAGCTGTGCATTTTGAATGGTTAATATAAAAAGAAATGCATTATTCATCAAAATAATTCATAATTCATAAAATTTGTGAAATAAATTAATAAATAGGAAAGTAACAGGAGATTTGTAAAAATAGCAGAATGCTAACCTCGAATATTGATCCCTATAAGGAAGTAAAGCTTTGTATCGTGGAAATAATATCTCCACGATACATCTCAGAAAAAATTGGACTATGTAAAACCATCAAAAATGTATTGAAGTAAATGAAATATAATATCTTCTTTGGTTTATTCCTAAACAAGAGGTACTGCATAGTATCCAAGGAAGAAACCTACAAAAGGAATTAAAACAAGGTGAATTGGACATAAGTGAACAGGTATTTAAAACTATTTCGTTTACAAAGTTAAATAAACTCACTTGCATTTTGTATATATCGTTAAACTTTGAAATTTCACGGACATTAATTATCACCACATCCGTCATTTTGCGTTTTAAAGCTTATTGACATCACATGGTCTGTTTGGTGTATATAATATGTTGCATAGTTGTACCTATATTTAATATTAATCTATTTGTGTGAATGTGTATTGAATGAACTATCACTGTTGATAAGCTATTCTTTTTTAAAATTTGTATACGAATAATGTATTTGTTTTTCATGATTTGACATTAAACAACGTTTTCTAATTGAAAAGATTTGTGAATTTTTGGTGAATTTCTTCTCAAGACTATTATTTAATTTATAAGTTGGCAGCATTGATGAGGCGTATCGGAACTTGAGAGGGGCTTTGAAACAGAATGTACAGGAGCGTTCTGTAAAAATTTGTAGAGAAAAGAAAAACAAGAATTTTATTTTTATTTGAAACCTTTTAGTTGATTACAAAAATTTTCGCTCTTATAATATGAAATAGTACAAAATTATTTAATTCCATGAACCCAAAATACTGAGGTAATTGAGTTCTCATCTATATAGTTAAAGCTAGGATATTAAGAGTAGAAAAAGGTGAATGTAATAATTTATTGAGATCTTTTAAATTCTTTTTTCAAATATACCGGGCGAATAATAAAATTTTTATTCATAGAAAAGTTTCGAAACAGAATGTACAGGACCGTTCTGTAAAAATTTGTAGAGAAAAGAAAATCAAGAGTTTTATTTTCATTTGAAACCTTCTAGTTGATTACAAAAAATTTCGGCGCTTATAATATAAAATAGTACAAAATTATTTGATTCCATGAACCAAAGATCCTGAGGTTATTGAGTTCTCATCTATATAGTTGAAGCTAGGATATTCAGAGTAGAAAATTATGAGTGTAATTATTTCTTGAGATCTTTTAAATTATTTTTTCAAATATACCGGGCGAATAATATAATTTTTATCAATAGAAAAGTTTAAAACATTAAATAAACTAAACAATAATGATTAGGTTTCTCACACATAGCAAACCACAATAATATATATATATATATATATATATATATATATATATATATATATATATATATAATGAATACAACTCTTTTCCCTTCTAAATCTCTATATTTCGCAATTATTTTATTGCTTCATCAGGAGTTAACTAAAATAATGTACGGTCACATACAACTATAATGAAATTTCATGATAAAACACACTCACAGATCAGAGTATAAACGCTATCAGCACACAGTTAAAATTGAAGGCAATCACCAGCCTCTTACATGAGGTACTCCACCAGCAAGTGAGGCATGTACTACTTTAAAACTTGAAATTCTTAATGAAAACAAAATACCTGATCACAATAAATTGAAACGATAATTATTTCTTTTGTTCTTTTTCATAATTTTTCCCTTTTATAATAAAAACTTCTTTATAATTTATACAATAGTCCAGTGAAAGTCAACGATAAAAGAAGAAAAACAGCCAGAATGAAGGAGGTTCGAGTAGATGGTACTTAATTGGTTCACATCTATTTTGTAATTGACCACATGTGGTTGCTTTTTAATTTCACACATTTCAAGGAACAGCCTTCTTCTATAATTACTCTCATGTCGGATTATGTCAACATTATCGTAATCCAGTGTATGCCCGGTGATTTGGTGGTGATTTACCGTGGCACACACATTTTTTCCTAATCGGCAGTCGCTTCTGTGTTGTGCCAACCGTTGTCTGAGCCATTGAGACGTTTGACCAATATAACATTGGGGACAATTCGAGCAAGGAATTCTGTAAATCACATGCGAATGAAACTGAACTGGAGTCACATCTTTTGTTTTTGTAAATATCGATCGACTACTTCTTACATTGTATTTGGCGATTTTTATATTTGGAAACGGTTTAAAAGTAGCTGTAACAGCATTTGTTAATCCTTCTACATATGGTACCTTTTTATATGTATATTGCAGAGATCTTCCGCTCTCTCTTGGACCATCAAAAAAGTCAGAATTGTATATTAGTTTTTTCAAAATATATCCTGGGTAACCGTTGTTGAGAAAAATATCGTACAATTTCTTAAGATTTTCATTTAAGAGGGTGTCATCGCTGATATGTAAGATTCTGTTTTTTATATTCATTACACTGTTAAAGTTCTGACTGATAAGTAATTTATAAACCTACCAGACGATGTTGGCTTAAAGTACCAATCAAAAATTATGCAGTTTTCGCTATTTCTAATCAGCAATAATAAAATCAACAGTGCTACGGTGATTGATCATTAAATGACATTTAGAATTAGAAAAAAAAACATATATAAGATATGTTAGTTTATATTTAATCATACAAATTAATAGGAAACATAATGATATAAGTAGAAAACTGTAATTACAGGAAATGTCAAAACCTATACGAAATATAACAGTTGACGACAAGTATACCAACATTAAATGTATTTGAATATGAAATATAAGAATAAAAATGAATGATTACCGACCTAATTTATATGTATAGATGTAATAATATGAAACAATATAAAAAATGAACTGTATCCATGTATATTATGTAAATATTTAGATTGTAGGAAATATAAAAATGATATATAAGCATTGACCAATCGGAAGATTTCAAATAATCAATAACATGAAAAAACAATAATAATAAGATTTCAGTGAAATAAATCAATGACGATAAGGTTATAGTGAATAAAAAACAATATTTTATAACAAGTTTAAGTCAGAAAACAATAAAAAAACATTAATAAACAAAGTGACAGGTGAACTATAATCAAAGATTTTTCTAGAACATTGCTAGCTTCCGGTTATAAACAATAGAAACGGTTTTGGCGGAAAAAAGACCCGCGATAGTTAGTTAGGCGTTGGTAAGTGAAGAAGCAGGAAGTAAATTGAATGTGATCCAGTTATTTGTTATGAAATTTTAAGTAATAAGTGTAAATATGTATAAATCAGAAATATAAAAAGTAACTAATAATTAAAATTAAGTGCAAAGACAAATCTGTTTGAAACAAAATCAAGCCAAATAATGATTATCATCCGATAGTTATAATAAGGAAGATATCCACTTGAAGCGGGAAAGCGTCATGGATGGATCCAACTGAAGGCGTCGTTTTGGCGAAAAGAACAAGGTCTGTGGTGTGTTTTTAATTGGTAATATTTGGTACCAAATAATAAAAAGTGAAATGTAAAATCATAAACACCTGGTAGTAAAAGTTTTAAAATGAGTATAATATACCACGAAACGTGATAAAAAAACTTACCATTATCCTATTTGTAGATAGATGTATAAATTTCTGTCATGTTGAATTTTATTCGATCACATATATATAAAACTTTCCACAAAACAACAAACCACAACTAATTTCAGTTTTTATCACATGCACAATTGTTATAATACGTTAAAATATATTTTTTAAAAAAGATCGAAATTAAGTACATAAATATTTCAGATATCCTTTCCATTTCACGAACAGAATAAAACTAAAGTAGTGTTTAAAATATTTTCAATAATCCTATTTATGAGAATAAGTAGAAAAAAAGTTACAAATAGGCGAATAACGTTTAAAGCAGGTATTCATATTTTTTTCAAGGAAATATAATGTTTACAAACTTTTACCCAAGTTTATGCAAATGAGTCTGCAAAAGCCATCTCAAAAGGAATGAATATCTTTTTTTAATATACAGAAAGTTTATTTTGATGTGGAAATTTGGATGTATATAGAAAAAACCATTATTCCATTTTATAGCATAAGAATTTTAATAAGTAAGAAAGGATAATCATTTATTTTTATACATAATAGGTATATGACTCCAACAATAAAATAAAGCGCCAACTATATTTTATATACAAATAATATTTCAATGTTTTTAATTTTTTTTATCTTCATAAATAACATAAAATAAATTCCATTGATGAGTAATGTTGATTTTATTATGATATGCCCAGAACCCTACTGAGTTATAGAGTAGATAGTAGATAAAAAACAATTCAACTGCTTCATTAAACAAACTCAACAGTTTATTAAAAATAACACCAACATTTTAATACTACAGGCTGATAAATGTAATAAAACTGTGAATATGTATAAACAAGCAGATTTCAACAAAATAAACACTTTATTGAATGACGAAACTACCTACAAAAAAGAGAATTCAGATCTCACTAAAAAAATTCAAAAACAAATAAACACGTTAATCAATGAATGGTTTAAAGAAAAACTAATAAATATAGGTACAAAATTCAAACTTTTGAGCCATAACGGTAAGCCTCCATCAATTTATGGACTACCGAAACTACATAAAAATAATATACTTCTACGACATATTGTTAGTAATATTGGTGCTCTAACATATCAACTGTCAAAATTTCCCTCTGATATCTTGACCAACATAATTGGTAACAACAACTATCATATCAAAGACTCATGGCATTTTAGTGAATTTGTTAAAAAAAGAATTATTATTATTATTATTTCCTTTGACGTTATCTCCTTGTACACCAATATTCCAACTAATCTAGCAATAACTTGTATGAAAAACCGATGGCTAGAAATAAATAAATATACTTCTTGGCCCTTGAATGAATTTATAGAAGCCACGTTGTTGTATTTAAATTCGACATATTTCAAATGTAATGACGAATTTTTTTCACAAATTTATGGTATAGCCATGGGATCACCAATTGCGGCAGTCATAGCAAATCTAGTAATGGAAGATTTGGAAAATACCATTATAAATCAATTAGATTATGTTCCGAATTTTTATAAAAGATACGTTGATGACTGCCTTCTATCCATACCAGCATCCAAGTTTGATTATACACTTAAAAAATTTAACAACTTCCACCCCAGAATACAATTCACTTTCAAGAAAGATAACGAAAAACGAATGATATTTTTGGATGTAACAGTTAAATATAATAATTGAGACAAATTGGTTTACCAAACATGTATGGTCTGAAAGATACTTAAATTTTAATTCTAATTTACCAATCACATACAACAGAAGTGTTGTTAATAACCTTAAAGACAGAGCCCCAAAACTCTCACATCCTAATAACAGACCTGATAATTTGAAGAAGATTAAATAAGTTTTACTAAGTAATGAATATTCAGAAAGCTTTTACAATCCTATAATAAAAAAACGAATACATAAAATTTATAACAATTATAATGTAAGGGACACAAACAATAGGAGTAGTAATAACTCAAGTAATAATATCTCTTCCAAAACATATATCATTTCACCATACGTACAGGTTAGGTTTATAATGAGTGGGTCAATGAGGCCTTCCACTGCGACTCGCGAGAATCTATTGTACCATACGTACAAGGGGCATCAGAAAAAATTCCTACTCCTAAAATATCATTCTAATCACTTCATCCAAATAACTTTTTTCCATATTTTGACATCGAACCCCATTTTTCGCATTTTCCTATCGAATTTTTCTAATTTCCGGCCATGACAGTATTCACGTGACTGATGTCAAAATGTTATTTTGGGTTATCGACCATGCAGGATCGATCGCATATATTAAATTTTCCTATATACTACAAGTAAAATTTATTTCCATATATAGCGAACATTATGGTGGACACTGTATATATATATATATATATATATATATATATATATATATATATATATATGATATATATATATATATATAATAAGCAACGAATAGATTAGTGGGTATTGCACGCAAATAGAAGGAGGGGCTACTGAAAAAAGTGGTAACCGCAGACATGCATGTTTCTGGCTCATTAGCCGCCATCGGTATGGTACAACCAAGAAAAGATGTGAAACATGGGAGCAAAGGTCTTGAATGAAACATGAGAAATTATAACAGAATTCAGCAGGATAGTCAAACACAATCTTTGTGTCAGTAGTATTAGAAGATCTCGAATATTCGAGACAACAACCAACATAGACACGGAGGTGCATATAACACTCCCATCTGAAACTTCCGACCTAGATTAATTGAAATAACAACAAGATGTACGAATAGTGCGTGACATATGAACAATAAGCAACGAATAGATTAGTGGGTATTGCACGCAAATAGAAGAAGGGGCTACTGAAAAGAGTGGTTACCGCAGACATGCGTGATTCTGGCTCATTAGCCGTCATCGGTACGGTACAACCAAGAAAAGATGTGAAACATGGGAGCAAAGGTGTTGAATGAAACATGAGAAAATATAACAGAACTCAGCAGGATAGTCAAACACAACATTTGTGTCAGTAATATTAGAAGATCTTGAATATTCGAGACAACAACCAACATAGACACGGAGGTGCATATAACACTCCCATCTGAAACTTCCGACCTAGATTAATTGAAATAACAACAAGTTGTACGAATAGTGCGTGACATATGAACAATAAGCAACGAATAGATTAGTGGGTATTGCAAGCAAATAGAAGAAGGGGCTACTGAAAAGGGTGGTTACCGCAGACATGCGTGATTCTGGCTCATTAGCCGTTATTGGTACGGTACAACCAAGAAAAGATGTAAAACATGGGAGCAAAGGTGTTGAATGAAACATGAGAAAATATAACAGAATTCAGCAGGATAGTCAAACAAAACATTTGTGTCAGTAATATTAGAAGATCTCGAATATTCGAGACAACAATCAACATAGACACGGATGTGCATATAACAATCCCGTCTGAAACTTCCGACCCATATTAACTGAAATAACAACATGATGTAGGAATAGTGCGTGACATATGAACAATAAGCAACGAATAGATTAGTGGGTATTGCACGCAAATAGAAGAAGGGGCTACTGAAAAGAGTGGTAACCGCAGACATGCGTGATTCTGGCTCATTAGCCGTCATCGGTACGGTACAACCAAGAGAAGATGTGAAACATGGGAGCAAAGGTGTTGAATGAAACATGAGAAAATATAACATAATTCAGCAGGATATTCAAACACAACATTTGTGTCAGTAATATTAGAAGATCTCGTTTATTCGAGACAACAACCAACATAGACACGGAGGTGCATATATCTTTCCGTCTGAAACCTCGGAAGTATCTAGGAAAACGTCGAGCAAAAGTTTCTGATAAGTGGACATTCCTATCTCACTTGCGATTTAGATTTTGCCCAAAGAGAAAAACGAAAACGCGTCGTTAAAAATTACACCCCCGAAAATATAGGAAAAATGGTAGCCGAGGCGCGCCATTAGAGACCGTTTAATCTAGACTACATGCAAATAAACGATTTCAAGATTTTAAGTGCATGGCAGATGAATATCTGAATACGACTAAATTACAAATTTCACAAATAGAGTGGATAAAAATTGAACAAAGGAAAGAAACCTAAGTAAAAACCAAGAAGATATTTTCTGACTTGGAGGAAAGGTCAATTTGTAATGTCCTAAAAAAGGAGAAAGGTTAATTGGCATTTCATAAGCTGTAGTTCTTGACCTCAGCTGTACAACCCATATTTAGGCAGAGAAGCTTAAGAATGCATAAGACATAAGTAACTTTTTCTACTTCCGCTACTAAAACCGCACTTTGAACACGGGTTTTACATGCACAAAACGACTCTTTAAACACTAGTGTTTAAAATGCGAAAAGTCACATCTCGTTTATCTTTTGTTTTTTAAACGTCAAATCAAGTGTATCTCTTGTATAATAAATTTCATGCTCCTTGATAATTTTGTTATTCTGCGTCATTTGATTTATCAGTCAGCTGTCAGTCATCGTCCGTCATGTAATGAATATAATTCAAATATAATATAATGTTTACCTTCCCACGGGCGAAGAAAAAGTATAGTAAGCACCTCGTGTTAAAAACGTCTTTAGTCACTCGTTTCACAAGGATCTCGTTCCGATTCGCTTCACTCGTGCCTAGTAAAACTCGTGACTAAAGTAACCGTTTTGACACTTGGTACTTAATATACTATTATTCCATTGAAATATATTCCGTTTCATGAAGACCTCATAGAAAGAACAGAATCACAGTAAAAGGTTAGTTTTTACGTTTTCTTGTTCTTGGCACTTTGGACCTACTAGCAGTTGTCGTTTCAGTTAGTGATTTTCATATAAGTTTTGGTTTTCAATGTGTAACTATGTAGTTCATCGTGTATTCTGAACTCAATAAAATTATTTGAAAAAAGTTCATTTCTAATTTTTAATGCATGTTTTGCGTAATATCTCAGTTTAACATTTTTTGTACTAAGTCCATTTTGAATTTCCACTCTTCATTTATGTAATTCTCTCATTCAAAAGACTACGCACCCAACCATATATTAACTGACACGTCACAAAATTCTGAAGTCATCCTATAACTGAGGAACCGATGATATTCGTAATGAACAATCACACTTTTTATTGAATGACGAAACTACCTACAAAAAAGAGAATTCAGATCTCACTAAAAAAATTCAAAAACAAATAAACACGTTAATCAATGAATGGTTTAAAGAAAAACTAATAAATATAGGTACAAAATTCAAACTTTTGAGCCATAACGGTAAGCCTCCATCAATTTATGGACTACCGAAACTACATAAAAATAATATACTTCTACGACATATTGTTAGTAATATTGGTGCTCTAACATATCAACTGTCAAAATTTCCCTCTGATATCTTGACCAACATAATTGGTAACAACAACTATCATATCAAAGACTCATGGCATTTTAGTGAATTTGTTAAAAAAAGAATTATTATTATTATTTCCTTTGACGTTATCTCCTTGTACACCAATATTCCAACTAATCTAGCAATAACTTGTATAAAAAACCGATGGCTAGAAATAAATAAATATACTTCTTGGCCCTTGAATGAATTTATAGAAGCCACGTTGTTGTATTTGAATTCGACATATTTCAAATGTAATGACGAATTTTTTTCACAAATTTATGGTATAGCCATGGGATCACCAATTGCGGCAGTCATAGCAAATCTAGTAATGGAAGATTTGGAAAATACCATTATAAATCAATTAGATTATGTTCCAAATTTTTATAAAAGATACGTTGATGACTGCCTTCTATCCATACCAGCATCCAAGTTTGATTATACACTTAAAAAATTTAACAACTTCCACCCCAGAATACAATTCACTTTCAAGAAAGATAACGAAAAACGAATGATATTTTTGGATGTAACAGTTAAATATAATAATTGAGACAAATTGGTTTACCAAACATGTATGGTCTGAAAGATACTTAAATTTTAATTCTAATTTACCAATCACATACAAAAGAAGTGTTGTTAATAACCTTAAAGACAGAGCCCCAAAACTCTCACATCCTAATAACAGACCTGATAATTTGAAGAAGATTGAATAAGTTTTACTAAGTAATGAATATTCAGAAAGCTTTTACAATCCTATAATAAAAAAACGAATACATAAAATTTATAACAATTATAATGTAAGGGACACAAACAATAGGAGTAGTAATAACTCAAGTAATAATATCTCTTCCAAAACATATATCATTTCACCATACGTACAGGTTAGGTTTATAATGAGTGGGTCAATGAGGCCTTCCACTGCGACTCGCGAGAATCTATTGTACCATACGTACAAGGGGCATCAGAAAAAATTCCTACTCCTAAAATATCATTCTAATCACTTCATCCAAATAACTTTTTTCCATATTTTGACATCGAACCCCACTTTTCGCATTTTCCTATCGAATTTTTCTAATTTCCGGCCATGACAGTATTCACGTGACTGATGTCAAAATGTTATTTTGGGTTATCGACCATGCAGGATCGATCGCATATATTAAATTTTCCTATATACTACAAGTAAAATTTATTTCCATATATAGCGAACATTATGGTGGACACTGTATATATATATATATATATATATATATATATATATATATATGATATATATATATAATAAGCAACGAATAGATTAGTGGGTATTGCACGCAAATAGAAGGAGGGGCTACTGAAAAAAGTGGTAACCGCAGACATGCATGTTTCTGGCTCATTAGCCGCCATCGGTATGGTACAACCAAGAAAAGATGTGAAACATGGGAGCAAAGGTCTTGAATGAAACATGAGAAATTATAACAGAATTCAGCAGGATAGTCAAACACAATCTTTGTGTCAGTAGTATTAGAAGATCTCGAATATTCGAGACAACAACCAACATAGACACGGAGGTGCATATAACACTCCCATCTGAAACTTCCGACCTAGATTAATTGGAATAACAACAAGATGTACGAATAGTGCGTGACATATGAACAATAAGCAACGAATAGATTAGTGGGTATTGCACGCAAATAGAAGAAGGGGCTACTGAAAAGAGTGGTTACCGCAGACATGCGTGATTCTGGCTCATTAGCCGTCATCGGTACGGTACAACCAAGAAAAGATGTGAAACATGGGAGCAAAGGTGTTGAATGAAACATGAGAAAATATAACAGAACTCAGCAGGATAGTCAAACACAACATTTGTGTCAGTAATATTAGAAGATCTTGAATATTCGAGACAACAACCAACATAGACACGGAGGTGCATATAACACTCCCATCTGAAACTTCCGACCTAGATTAATTGAAATAACAACAAGTTGTACGAATAGTGCGTGACATATGAACAATAAGCAACGAATAGATTAGTGGGTATTGCAAGCAAATAGAAGAAGGGGCTACTGAAAAGGGTGGTTACCGCAGACATGCGTGATTCTGGCTCATTAGCCGTCATCGGTACGGTACAACCAAGAAAAGATGTGAAACATGGAAGCAAAGGTGTTGAATGAAACATGAGAAAATATAACAGAATTCAGCAGGATAGTCAAACAAAACATTTGTGTCAGTAATATTAGAAGATCTCGAATATTCGAGACAACAATCAACATAGACACGGATGTGCATATAACAATCCCGTCTGAAACTTCCGACCCATATTAACTGAAATAACAACATGATGTAGGAATAGTGCGTGACATATGAACAATAAGCAACGAATAGATTAGTGGGTATTGCACGCAAATAGAAGAAGGGGCTACTGAAAAGAGTGGTAACCGCAGACATGCGTGATTCTGGCTCATTAGCCGTCATCGGTACGGTACAACCAAGAGAAGATGTGAAACATGGGAGCAAAGGTGTTGAATGAAACATGAGAAAATATAACATAATTCAGCAGGATATTCAAACACAACATTTGTGTCAGTAATATTAGAAGATCTCGTTTATTCGAGACAACAACCAGCATAGACACGGAGGTGCATATATCTTTCCGTCTGAAACCTCGGAAGTATCTAGGAAAACGTCGAGCAAAAATTTCTGATAAGTGGACATTCCTATCTCACTTGCGATTTAGATTTTGCCCAAAGAGAAAAACGAAAACGCGTCGTTAAAAATTACACCCCCGAAAATATAGGAAAAATGGTAGCCGAGGCGCGCCATTAGAGACCGTTTAATCTAGACTACATGCAAATAAACGATTTCAAGATTTTAAGTGCATGGCAGATGAATATCTGAATACGACTAAATTACAAATTTCACAAATAGAGTGGATAAAAATTGAACAAAGGAAAGAAACCTAAGTAAAAACCAAGAAGATATTTTCTGACTTGGAGGAAAGGTCAATTTGTAATGTCCTAAAAAAGGAGAAAGGTTAATTGGCATTTCATAAGCTGTAGTTCTTGACCTCAGCTGTACAACCCATATTTAGGCAGAGAAGCTTAAGAATGCATAAGACATAAGTAACTTTTTCTACTTCCGCTACTAAAACCGCACTTTGAACACGGGTTTTACATGCACAAAACGACTCTTTAAACACTAGTGTTTGAAATGCGAAAAGTCACATCTCGTTTATCTTTTGTTTTTTAAACGTCAAATCAAGTGTATCTCTTGTATGTTAAATTTCATGCTCCTTGATAATTTTGTTATTCTGCGTCATTTGATTTATCAGTCAGCTGTCAGTCATCGTCCGTCATGTAATGAATATAATTCAAATATAATATAATGTTTACCTTCCCACGGGCGAAGAAAAAGTATAGTAAGCACCTCGTGTTAAAAACGTCTTTAGTCACTCGTTTCACAAGGATCTCGTTCCGATTCGCTTCACTCGTGCCTAGTAAAACTCGTGACTAAAGTAACCGTTTTGACACTTGGTACTTAATATACTATTATTCCATTGAAATATATTCCGTTTCATGAAGACCTCATAGAAAGAACAGAATCACAGTAAAAGGTTACTTTTTACGTTTTCTTGTTCTTGGCACTTTGGACCTACTAGCAGTTGTCGTTTCAGTTAGTGATTTTCATATAAGTTTTGGTTTTCAATGTGTAACTATGTAGTTCATCGTGTATTCTGAACTCAATAAAATAATTTGAAAAAAGTTTATTTCTATTTTTTAATGCATGTTTTGCGTAATATCTCAGTTTAACATTTTTTGTACTAAGTCCATTTTGAATTTCCACTCTTCATTTATGTAATTCTCTCATTCAAAAGACTACGCACCCAACCATATATTAACTGACACGTCACAAAATTCTGAAGTCATCCTATAACTGAGGAACCGATGATATTCGTACTGAACAATCACACTTTTTATTGAATGACGAAACTACCTACAAAAAAGAGAATTCAGATCTCACTAAAAAAATTCAAAAACAAATAAACACGTTAATCAATGAATGGTTTAAAGAAAAACTAATAAATATAGGTACAAAATTCAAACTTTTGAGCCATAACGGTAAGCCTCCATCAATTTATGGACTACCGAAACTACATAAAAATAATATACTTCTACGACATATTGTTAGTAATATTGGTGCTCTAACATATCAACTGTCAAAATTTCCCTCTGATATCTTGACCAACATAATTGGTAACAACAACTATCATATCAAAGACTCATGGCATTTTAGTGAATTTGTTAAAAAAAGAATTATTATTATTATTTCCTTTGACGTTATCTCCTTGTACACCAATATTCCAACTAATCTAGCAATAACTTGTATAAAAAACCGATGGCTAGAAATAAATAAATATACTTCTTGGCCCTTGAATGAATTTATAGAAGCCACGTTGTTGTATTTGAATTCGACATATTTCAAATGTAATGACGAATTTTTTTCACAAATTTATGGTATAGCCATGGGATCACCAATTGCGGCAGTCATAGCAAATCTAGTAATGGAAGATTTGGAAAATACCATTATAAATCAATTAGATTATGTTCCAAATTTTTATAAAAGATACGTTGATGACTGCCTTCTATCCATACCAGCATCCAAGTTTGATTATACACTTAAAAAATTTAACAACTTCCACCCCAGAATACAATTCACTTTCAAGAAAGATAACGAAAAACGAATGATATTTTTGGATGTAACAGTTAAATATAATAATTGAGACAAATTGGTTTACCAAACATGTATGGTCTGAAAGATACTTAAATTTTAATTCTAATTTACCAATCACATACAAAAGAAGTGTTGTTAATAACCTTAAAGACAGAGCCCCAAAACTCTCACATCCTAATAACAGACCTGATAATTTGAAGAAGATTAAATAAGTTTTACTAAGTAATGAATATTCAGAAAGCTTTTACAATCCTATAATAAAAAAACGAATACATAAAATTTATAACAATTATAATGTAAGGGACACAAACAATAGGAGTAGTAATAACTCAAGTAATAATATCTCTTCCAAAACATATATCATTTCACCATACGTACAGGTTAGGTTTATAATGAGTGGGTCAATGAGGCCTTCCACTGCGACTCGCGAGAATCTATTGTACCATACGTACAAGGGGCATCAGAAAAAATTCCTACTCCTAAAATATCATTCTAATCACTTCATCCAAATAACTTTTTTCCATATTTTGACATCGAACCCCACTTTTCGCATTTTCCTATCGAATTTTTCTAATTTCCGGCCATGACAGTATTCACGTGACTGATGTCAAAATGTTATTTTGGGTTATCGACCATGCAGGATCGATCGCATATATTAAATTTTCCTATATACTACAAGTAAAATTTATTTCCATATATAGCGAACATTATGGTGGACACTGTATATATATATATATATATATATATATATATATATATATATATATATATATATATATATATGATATATATATATAATAAGCAACGAATAGATTAGTGGGTATTGCACGCAAATAGAAGGAGGGGCTACTGAAAAAAGTGGTAACCGCAGACATGCATGTTTCTGGCTCATTAGCCGCCATCGGTATGGTACAACCAAGAAAAGATGTGAAACATGGGAGCAAAGGTCTTGAATGAAACATGAGAAATTATAACAGAATTCAGCAGGATAGTCAAACACAATCTTTGTGTCAGTAGTATTAGAAGATCTCGAATATTCGAGACAACAACCAACATAGACACGGAGGTGCATATAACACTCCCATCTGAAACTTCCGACCTAGATTAATTGAAATAACAACAAGATGTACGAATAGTGCGTGACATATGAACAATAAGCAACGAATAGATTAGTGGGTATTGCACGCAAATAGAAGAAGGGGCTACTGAAAAGAGTGGTTACCGCAGACATGCGTGATTCTGGCTCATTAGCCGTCATCGGTACGGTACAACCAAGAAAAGATGTGAAACATGGGAGCAAAGGTGTTGAATGAAACATGAGAAAATATAACAGAACTCAGCAGGATAGTCAAACACAACATTTGTGTCAGTAATATTAGAAGATCTTGAATATTCGAGACAACAACCAACATAGACACGGAGGTGCATATAACACTCCCATCTGAAACTTCCGACCTAGATTAATTGAAATAACAACAAGTTGTACGAATAGTGCGTGACATATGAACAATAAGCAACGAATAGATTAGTGGGTATTGCAAGCAAATAGAAGAAGGGGCTACTGAAAAGGGTGGTTACCGCAGACATGCGTGATTCTGGCTCATTAGCCGTCATCGGTACGGTACAACCAAGAAAAGATGTAAAACATGGGAGCAAAGGTGTTGAATGAAACATGAGAAAATATAACAGAATTCAGCAGGATAGTCAAACACAACATTTGTGTCAGTAATATTAGAAGATCTCGTTTATTCGAGACAACAACCAACATAGACACGGAGGTGCATATATCTTTCCGTCTGAAACCTCGGAAGTATCTAGGAAAACGTCGAGCAAAAGTTTCTGATAAGTGGACATTCCTATCTCACTTGCGATTTAGATTTTGCCCAAAGAGAAAAACGAAAACGCGTCGTTAAAAATTACACCCCCGAAAATATAGGAAAAATGGTAGCCGAGGCGCGCCATTAGAGACCGTTTAATCTAGACTACATGCAAATAAACGATTTCAAGATTTTAAGTGCATGGCAGATGAATATCTGAATACGACTAAATTACAAATTTCACAAATAGAGTGGATAAAAATTGAACAAAGGAAAGAAACCTAAGTAAAAAACAAGAAGATATTTTCTGACTTGGAGGAAAGGTCAATTTGTAATGTCCTAAAAAAGGAGAAAGGTTAATTGGCATTTCATAAGCTGTAGTTCTTGACCTCAGCTGTACAACCCATATTTAGGCAGAGAAGCTTAAGAATGCATAAGACATAAGTAACTTTTTCTACTTCCGCTACTAAAACCGCACTTTGAACACGGGTTTTACATGCACAAAACGACTCTTTAAACACTAGTGTTTAAAATGCGAAAAGTCACATCTCGTTTATCTTTTGTTTTTTAAACGTCAAATCAAGTGTATCTCTTGTATGTTAAATTTCATGCTCCTTGATAATTTTGTTATTCTGCGTCATTTGATTTATCAGTCAGCTGTCAGTCATCGTCCGTCATGTAATGAATATAATTCAAATATAATATAATGTTTACCTTCCCACGGGCGAAGAAAATGTATAGTAAGCACCTCGTGTTAAAAACGTCTTTAGTCACTCGTTTCACAAGGATCTCGTTCCGATTCGCTTCACTCGTGCCTAGTAAAACTCGTGACTAAAGTAACCGTTTTGACACTTGGTACTTAATATACTATTATTCCATTGAAATATATTCCGTTTCATGAAGACCTCATAGAAAGAACAGAATCACAGTAAAAGGTTACTTTTTACGTTTTCTTGTTCTTGGCACTTTGGACCTACTAGCAGTTGTCGTTTCAGTTAGTGATTTTCATATAAGTTTTGGTTTTCAATGTGTAACTATGTAGTTCATCGTGTATTCTGAACTCAATAAAATTATTTGAAAAAAGTTTATTTCTATTTTTTAATGCATGTTTTGCGTAATATCTCAGTTTAACATTTTTTGTACTAAGTCCATTTTGAATTTCCACTCTTCATTTATGTAATTCTCTCATTCAAAAGACTACGCACCCAACCATATATTAACTGACACGTCACAAAATTCTGAAGTCATCCTATAACTGAGGAACCGATGATATTCGTACTGAACAATCACACTTTTTACCAACACTGACAATTACACTGTCGGACGCGCGCCTTGATAACGAAGTCAACGTTTTCAGAGACCAAAGGTTAACAGTAAGTGGTAATAAACAGTATGTTCGCTATCATATAGCTGGTTTTAGATATTATGAAGGATGATAAAATCAATTAACACTTAAGAAACCCACAATATAAAGTTGTCAATGAACAGATAAATCTAGGGAGTTATCCACTTTTAAACTGTCTTCTTAAGTGATTGTTATGATCAGCAAATATAGTTTTCCTGGTTTTCTATATCATTGCACAGTTATACTGATCTTAATTGGAAAAAAGATATCCAGAATACCTCCATAGGGCTAATAATATCTAAACTTCAATATTTGAAACATCGCATATTCTTCTTCTTTTTTCTATTAACATATACTGAGTCAATCACTAGGTAGGTCACTTCTTGGTCTAGCCAAAATAATTAATAAACATCAGGTAGGCATCAAATGGCATGTAACTTCTGATATTCTGACGATGATATTCAATATCGAAACAATTATAAATTTCTTAGAATTTCTAACATTTTTTCAATATATTGTGGAAATATCTAGAAACAGTTAGTTCCATTTAAAACAGTAATTTGAGTAGATTTCACGAAGTTAGGGTCGAGAGAGTAAAAAATTCAGGATATTTCATTCAATCTACAACTCCCTCAAGACCCCCCGGTGATGATGGTACGCCAATATCGTCAAAAACCTTCAGGTGATACGCAGTTGGTAGGTCCTTGAGAACCGCTGGTCTAGATAGTGTGATTGCTTCGGATCCATATGTACCTAAAGACAAGCAGAACAGTTCTATCAAATCTCTAAACGGGCTGTTTAGTAGCTGTACTTTGAACACATGTATCAGACAAATGTCGCCTATGCTTAGCTCGTTCTTTATTAGGAATTCGTGGGTTTGCTTAAATTTTTGTACTTTATGGCCGAGGTATTCGTAGGCTCAGTAAGTACCAGATTTGTCATCATTTTGATTGTTGCCTAGATATGGGGGGCTTATATAGTAAATTTCTGCTGCATTTATTTAAAATAGTTTTCTCTTTCTTTATGATTTAAGTTTGGAAAACAGTAGGATTTCTGTAGCTATTAATTAGAATATCGACTATTCTCTTTTCAGGATAATCAAATATATCTAAATTTGAGGATTTATGTCTACAAAAGAGAATTGGATCAATAATATTGTGAAACTGATTGATAATTTAATTATTCTGACGCACAAAGATATTTTATATATAGTGTTAAATACTCAGAACAGGAAATTAGAAAATTTCACAAAGGTTGACATGAATGGGTACATAGTCCTTTGTACTGAATTACAACAATTGACAACATGAGGGAAACTACATTTTTTCAAATGTAACCGCACTTGGCTTCACATCGTTCAAACGGATTTTGAAATTCCGTTTAATATTTGTTTTTGGCAGATAGATTGATAGAAATTCTGGAAAATTCCATACATTGAGAGATTTTCCACTGAAATTTATAACCTGGTGCTAGTGACAATGAAATAATATGCAATTTTTTAGGGTAGATATGTATTTCATTTCTTTGTTATCAATCAAAATTGGCTGAACAAACCAATTATAAATATACAATTCCCAGGATAGAAAAAAAAATCTTGAAATTCGGCAAATTACTCCATTCTTGATTTCCCT
Source organism: Galeruca laticollis (assembly GCA_963921935.1). Classification (NCBI taxonomy): domain Eukaryota; kingdom Metazoa; phylum Arthropoda; class Insecta; order Coleoptera; family Chrysomelidae; genus Galeruca; species Galeruca laticollis. The sequence continues at coordinate 108,085,571 of OY998176.1, forward strand.
TCTCTTTTTTTAAAAACGGTAGATACATTTTTACAGCCAATTGCTCTGCTATCGCACACAAGTCTACACGTGTTTAAATAGCTTTATATACGATGAAGTTCATGGTTGCCTGCAGTTTAGTATTTTCTCCCATACTTATTAATTTTAATTTTGTTTTTTGAGATATTGAGGCATCTGAGGGTATCAAAGTTGCAAATGAATAATAACATATGATATTTACTTGAAGTTTGATCATATAACGAAAGACAAAATGTCCAATGAGCCATTAATATATTATGAATTTCAAATATATGTTGATAATATACAACGACTTAGAAAACGATAGACCCATCTATTCACATTAAATACTGACACTGACATTGTGCCCACTCCTACACTTTCCGGTCGTATGGTCGTATGATAACGGGAGTATAACTGCACATTAATATGTGGACACCGGTATCTTGGAAGATCACCTCTAACCATGTTCCTGATGACTCACCAATCCAACTTAATGCTCGCTATCTGAGGCACAGCCAGTTTCTTCAGTTTCTTCACGTTGGATCTCAACACATGGTCTCTAAGGTTTCGAAGCGCTTCCGACACATCGCGATAGGTGGATCGATTTTGAAATTAGCTTTTGGTAACCAGGTAGTAGACGTACCGCGATTTGTGTTCGAGTCTTAGTGACTGGCCGAGGGCTGGAATCTGGTCTTGTGTCTAAAGACGGTTCCCAACTCTCGTGTGTTTATAATACTGGCTGGGATGTTGTGTGCAAGTGAATAATTTTCCGGGAGCCTGAACAAACCTTGTCTTTGTTCTGTAGTGACTCCATATCTAGCTTTCCCGGTAGCGACATATGCGCCCATGAATTCTTCGAATGCAGAGTGAGGCTCTTCTCACATATGGTTCACTCCTTCCTCTAGGTCAAGGCCTCCTTCGAGTGGCGATAGTCAGTTTTAGTGGACAACTTTCGGTTTTCCATTGGGATCTTGCTTATGCGATATATGACATCAGTGATATTTTTCATGATTAAGTGCGAACCTTCCCAATATTTCTGTAATTTTGGTGAAAAACCTTTTAACCTCGTCAGATTGTGCAATTATACTTTGTCCCCTTCTTTGAAACTGCTTTGTGTGTCCTGCGTTTCACACCGTTTTTTTCATTCTCGCTGGCAAGTTGAATATTCTTTCGAACCAATCCGTGCACATGGAACAACCTTTTTCTCGATTGAATCACGTAATCTTCTACCGCTAGATCTTCTTCCGTCTGACAACCAAATTCTTGGTTACGAGGTAGCCTCATTTCGCGTACACACAGAATTTTTACAGGTGTTTCACCTGTAGACTCATTGTTGGCAGATCAATAAGCCAATGCAAATAGGGAGAGATACTTGTTCCAGTCTTTCTGGTGGTGGGAAACTACTTTGGACAGGTATTTTCCAATGGTTTTGTCCATTCTCTCCCTCATTGCATCTGACTGTGGAGTCTTCTTCAGTCCCAGCTTGTCACAAATACCTGGCTCTAGGAATTTCTTCCTTGATTGTTGTGGACATCCAAGAGCACTTCCTTATCGACTTATAAATGATTTCACCAATACAGCCGCGAGAGTTGTGGTCTCTTGATTCGGTATCCCGTAAACTTCCACCCACTTTCTGAAATAATCCATTACGACCAGAATGTATTTACCTCCATTTTCTGTCGTCCGAAATAAACCCGCCATATTCAAAGCAGTGCTTTCGAAAGAGCTACTAGCAATATATTGATTCATGGGTGGATGTGGTCCATTACTCGTAGCACAAGTCATTTATTTCTTACACCAGTCCTTCACATCATTGGAACTGTTGACCAAATAAAATATTTCACAGACTCGCTGAAGGATTTTGTTCACTCGCAGATGAACAGTCGTGTAACTTTCTTAGCTACTTTTGTCCTCGGGATAACTAGCTGTTTTCTCTTGGAACTATGATCGTTTTTAAGGATTATCTTCATCACGCCTTCTTCCAAGACATGCGAGTACCACTGCGCCCAATGTGCCTTGAATCTCGGTGAAAATATTGAGACTTCTTGCCAGGTAGGTCGCTGATTTTCTTCCTGCTGTTGCAGAATCATCTTTAGGTGAGGATCATTCTCCTGATTTCACTGATTCTGTTGGGTGACCATTCTCTGTTGATTAGTGTACTTCTTGAAACTACATCTTTCTTAGATTCCAGCTTGTTCCAATTAGAATAGTCTGCTGGGCATGACCGTGTAGGCAGGGAGTCGGCATTGCGGTGACACACCAACTCGATATTCGCCCCTGTCTACTTTTTCCTGTAACTGATCTTTTTCGGCTTCTTGTCTACCATACTTTCCATCAAGTCCAGTCTATCTTCGTCACCTTCGTAGCTGCTTCATATTTAAGAGGTTCTTGTTTTGCAGGAGTCATAGGGCGCTGACACGAACTTCGTACTTGCTCTAGCTCGCCTCAGTTACAGCGTCAGGTCTTCTTCGGCTTCTTGTCTACCATAACTTACAATAAATTGATGATCTACTCAAGTCTGTCATCGTCACCTTCTACATGCATGGTCCAACCTTTTGTTGTATCTCGAAGCTTTCGTGGCTGCTTCATATTCAAGCGCAGCGGTCAATACATCCATCAAGGTTTTGTGATGGGTAAATCGAGGCACCCCTTTATGTCGTGGTCATATAAGCCGACAATAAAGGCCTGAATACCCAAACATTCCATTATGTTTTCTGGTGCTGATGGATAAGCAAATTGAACTAGTCGGGCAATATCGATCTCAAACCCTTGAAGAGTTTCGTCACGTTTGGGCCTTCAGCTGGAATCAGTACTGGTATTCCAGATAATCGTGGCCATATCGCCTATGTAACCTCTTCTTGAGCAGCTCGAAGTCGTCTGTTTCTTTGAGGGACACCGTCGTACGTTGGGGGCTTGTCTTGGGGGCGAAACTGTGAATATATTCTATATTGGAGTGTGTTTTTGGCTTGCTGTTCGATCTTCTGCAGGCGTGTCTTTTGCTGATTTTCCCGACCATTTGATTTTCCATCGTTGTCATCTTCCTCTCAAGATCCGATTCTATTTTCTCGACCATAGTTGTAATTTCATTCTCGATATCCAATTTTAAAGACGAAATTTTATTTTTGATCTCAGCGGCAATGTCAATTTTCATTGATAAGGTATGGGTAGAAATATCGTTCTTCATAGTTGAAACCTTCTCATCCGTATTTGGAGAAATATTAGAAAAATTGACGAGACGGAGGTGGAAGGCTCGTCTTTGAGTAAATGTGTCATTGGAACCAAACCGTCTCTTCCCAATGCCATTTTGAGTATTTATACTAACGCTTCCTTCTTTCCGGACGTTTGAACTCATGATTTATCAACTGTGCTTTTAGTTCCGTCAGTTTCAGGTCACTTAGTTTCTTGACAATTTTTTTGTATTTACCTATATTACCACACACCTGACACCAATGTTATGATGTTATTTACTTATTTAATCTGCGCTAATTCGCGTTAAAATAATTACATTGAAAGTCGCGTGTTAGATTTGATCTAGCAATTACTGTTTTTTAAAACTAAAGTATCTTTGAACAAACGTAATTAGAACAACGAATATAATGGCAAAATTAAATTAACATTTCTTGATCGGAATCTTCTCCATGGGCGGCGCCGGAGGTGCATGTTGGTTGTCATAACAAGCTCCTTGCAAATTGGAAATTCACATATTCCACAGCGTTACATGTTGAAACGATTTTTCCTAATATGACTATATCTATACCTCATTCTCGTCTGTATATTATGGGGTGCTCCAGTGACGGTTACTATTTATCTTCGGGGAGTCAGGGGCAGGGTTGGAAAAAACCTAATAACTAAAGATATATATTTGGGTTTTTAGGTTTTTCAGGTTGTTTAAGGTTTTTTATGATTTTTGAGGTTTTTTAGGTTTAAAAAAATCACATTTTAAGCAAAACATTGATATTATATCTGTAAATCAACTTTAATTGGTAAATCCCCGGCCCTGCAGCATCCTCTAACTGTCTGAGTCTGTATCTTTAATATTTATGATTTGAATGAAATTTAAACTAGGAAGAAAAGCTTTCTTTTTGGGTGGGTAATTTTAGACTTTAGTGAAAGATGGCTGTAACAGAAAGCTTTTATTCAGTATCTTAAAAGAAAATAAAGAAAAACCTAAAAACCTACAACGGCCATATTTTAATAAGTAGGTTTGTTAAAAGAACCTAAAAAACGTAAAAAAATTGTAGTTGCCAACCCTGGTCAGGGGAAATGTTGGGATATTTACAAGGCGTGTTAGATTGGGAAGTGTCAGCTGCTTTAAAAAATCCACTATGTACTTTCTTCTTGTTGTAATAACACCTGAATTAGCTTTGCAAATTATTTTCCGATTTATTGGTGCTATATTCAATGGCTAGAGGTTTCTCTTTCTTGTGACGAAATACTTAGCGTTCAGTCGATCCACCAACACCACACCCCCTTTAGACAGGTTGTAAAATGTGATTACTTCTGACTTTTCGGCTTTAATACTAGCTGCACCAATTGTGCCATCATCATGGAGTGTTGATAACATTAAAACGTTTTTGTTTTTTTTCAACATGTATGAAACACGTTCACCGTAAGCAAAAATACTAGAATTCACAGGGAAGCTTTTTATATTGATGCCGTGCTAAAGAAAAACACCGTATCTGCAATGATGTAACTTGCGAGAAAATGTGGATTGAAATTGTGGAGTAGGAAATTTGTCACAATTTTCTTAGAAGACTAAAAATTACTATGATTATGCGTGTAAACGAATATATTTGATGGATATATGTGAAGAGATACAAATTTCTTGGATAAAATCTGAAATTTCTAAGTAAATTTACAAAATGGGTCACATACGTGAATTTGCCTTAAAATGCGAGCGCTCAAAATTAGGCATAACAACCGTATGCTCTTATACTTCTAGGTTGTTGCATATGAGTGAACTATTTTATCTGTGATGAAAACATAAATGCAGATAAGGTGTTTATGACTAATATTTTATGTATATATTTACCAATCAAACTTCTATTTAATGTCTATGTTTTTTAGAATGAAAAACGCAAAATTGATTTAATTTATTTTTCAATTCTCAAAATGATAAAAACAAATGTAATGCATGAAAAAATGATTTTTAGAAAAAATAAATGGTTTTCTCGCTAAGATACTAAATTCTATTCATCTTCAATATTGTTGATCAGATCCACCACATTGCTTTCCATTAAGTTCTTCCAGAAAACTAATTTCTGATTTGGAATGATCGAGGATAAATTCTCTAAATTTTTTTTCTTTCAGAAGAAATGCCTCTATTTGATGTATAGGTTTCCGGTTCTTGCAAAGATACATTTTTCTTTGATATTATATTTAATTCAATGTAATCGTTTTCCTTGAAGCTTATTTTATAAAATAAAATTTTCCAGCCTCTTATTGCTTCTATTAAAATAATATCTTCTAGAATGGGACGGTTTTTGTTACGCTTATTGATTTGATAGTTGGTGGCAAGATTTGGCCACTGCTTAAAATCCGTGAAATTTGTTTCTTTTACATTCATAGAATTGTCTTTTGAACATTTTTGTACTATATTTGAAAAGTCTTGAAAATCATAAATTCTGAGATTTTCTTCTAGCAAGTGATGAAAGCTGTCTGCGGACATGTAGGTATGCCCAGGCTCAAAATATTTCATCGTTATTTTTTGATCAGCTATACTATCTGATTAGATTATATTAAATAGGTTCTTTATTTAGTTTTTGACTCCGCAAATAACAGAGAGTACGAAAATAATTATATACAGATATATACAAAAAAAAATGCGGTGTTCTGGCGATTTTCTTCCCCTCTCTTCTTTCCGGTTTGTACTCACGGCTCCTTGCCGATAGCATTATCCGTCTGTTTTCTCTGGATATATAACTTTGTACCTAATATGAACATTTCGCTCCTACAATCTTTCGACTCGGGTATTCCCAGAAAAACAGCTGAAAAACTGGGTTTCAAATATATCATCTGAATTGATTATATATACTAGATAAATAAAAAGTGACCAATTTTTATTGTGACCACTGCAATTATCGGCCCATGTGCAGATAGTCTCCTTATCTCTAGAGTCTTTTCTTAAAAATATATTGTGGCAGCTAATCTTCTTGTTTGCGTCCAGCAATGGCTTCGTGCCAAAGAACTTATTTTTTTATTAATGCTGTCAAGTGGAAAAACGATTGATTGAAGGTTATGATACGAGTTGTGAATACCACTTGTTTAGACTTATCCATTTTGGGAAGCATAATCACTTTTCACATAAGAGTAGAATAAAATATATTCTCTTCATTATGTTTTTCCTGTTTGTCAACTCTGTACTCTTCTCTAGTTTCCTCAACTTTTTTAATACGTTGCAGCCACGGGAAGCAATTAGAACAATCGATGTTAACAGATGCATTTTCCTTATTATGGTTAGGATATTGTAACAAAAATGATTCACATTCTTCGTGGACCAGTTTTGTAAAAGATATGTTCATTTCCTTAACTATGCTCCTGTATAACTCATAGGATGTTTTGAAATTGGGATAGCATTTTTCAAAATCGGAATGTATATTGGTTATAATTATATCGCTTGGCAAATACAATTTGTTTGGAGCGTGTTCTCGCCTGCAATTGGACACACATGGTGAGTATTCTCTAGTATGGTTTTTAATATTATCCCGATCGACTTTTTTTCTCTTATAAGTATCACGTTGGTTTTCTAATGGGCTTCCTATAACTCGCAAACTGTTACCAGCATATTCCAAAGTTTTAAAAAAAACACTTTACAAACTTCGACAGGGGTAGTATCTTCCGACTTGAAAAATATTTTTTTTGTCATTTAATCCGGAAGTTCTTGTTCCTTTTATTTTAGTCACTTGTATGTAATGACTTAAAAACTTTTTGTACTGTAGAATTTTTAGCCCAATAACTTATTTATTTTTAAACGCAGTGGTTCCTCAGTCTTTCTAAAACATTCTTTTTTACATTTACAAGCTGGCCTTACTGTATGGTTCTCCACTATCTTCTCACGAAGAAATTCTTTCCTCTCAGTTTTCCCAAATACATATTTTTTCCTTTTTCTACTTTCCCCTATTTTTGGACAGCTGTTATCCAATTCCATATAATTTATGGTTCTTTGTATTAAATCTAAAAAAATATCTGTTATTGTTTTCAGTTTTAGCAGATCTTATTCCATTCAAACCAATTACACTAAGACTTTCTATAACCGAATTAAATTAAAAAAAGCAAAGAATCAATCAGAAAAAGTGGTTCCTCAATCTTTCTAAAACATTCTTTTTTTCATTTACAAGCTGGCCTTACTGTATGGTTTTCCACTATCTTCTCACGAAGAAATTCTTTTCTTTCAGTTTTCCCAAATACATGTTTTTTGCTATTTCTACTTTCCCTTATTTTTGGACACCTGTTATCCGATTCCATATAATTTATGGTTTTTTGTCTTATATCTAAAAAATATCTGTTATTGTTTTCAGTTTTAGCAGATCTCATCCCATTCAAACAAGTACAACTAAGACTTTCTATAGCCAACTAAAACTAAAAAAGAGCAAAGAATCAATCAGAAAAAGTGTGCGATCATAAAAATTAAATAGGACTGCCAATCGCTTCGCATGAATAAATTTGTTTTTACCTATGTACTCTCTATGTTTTCTTTTTCTAGTTCCTCTGATTCATTTGCTTCGATCTCTGTGAATTCACGCTCAAAGTTATCATTCGTCTCATCTAAAATGTATCAAACGCTCTAAATAGAATAAAGTATAACAAATATTAAGCAGAAATTTTTAATCAAATATAAAAATGCATACCCTGTAGATTATACAATTCGTTTATGTTTTCAACAATTATAGTTTGGCCTACTTCAAGGACCTTCTGTAAGAATATAAGAACGAATAAATATGAGAAAATTTTGTAGGGAATATAACAAAAAATGAAAACACAATAATTAAAATTGAATACCAATAATAGTGAATCAAATGACAAATCAAATCTTTTATAAAAGCGTAACCTACATTTACTTGTTGACAAACTTTCATTTGAAACTACCAGCACATCTATCTTCTAATTTTCTGTTATATCATTGTTATTTAACGCTAGATTCTCAATATTTTCGAGTTTTTCAATATTTTATTTGGTTTCTAAAATATTAAAACAATAATTATAAATAAATTTTGACAGAGTTTGGTCGTTTTTAAGCTATGCATTTATTCACTTACTTAAAAGAATGTAGTTATTAGGTACCTGACATTTCCATATTTATAATTCCACAAATATCGGTGTTATTATTTGGGACATTTCCTTCTATGAAACTATCAGTAATTAATGGTTGCATATTTTCATCCAATACAATCATATTATCTTCGAAGAATAAATCGGAATTGTTATTATTTAAACTTGTAGTTTCAGAACGGTGATTTTCAATAGCTTTAAGAACCATGCGCTTAGGCCTTAATCCCATTATTTTTCCTGTGTATCAATTAAAAACTCACAGAGCAACCTTCTCCCACTGCAGTACCAACTACACTAAACACTAAACTTGCGTGCACACGTCAACTTAAACATTAGTATAATTCCTATGGAAAAAGACCGTATATTGCACATACGCTACTTTACTTTTGGCAGGAGCATTAAATCACGAACTTTACCAGAAATGAACACCGTACTTAGTAAAATTAAGCATATATACGGTTTTTGTGTCTAGTATGTACTAAAATTTCAAAGATTTACGTTTAAAACAGTAAGATACGGTCTTTATGTCTAGTATTTTTATATGTTATTCTTTTTACATATGAAATACAAAAATGCAAAAATCTCAATTTTGATACGGTGCTTTTCGTTAGGATGGCAGAGTTCTGGTGGAAAATCTCTTCTATATTGGCGCAATGTGCCAACTATTGTAAGTTTATTAATAACAATCGAATCATTGGCAAGGGGTTTTGAAGTGAAATAGTTGTCCATAGTGATGTTCCTACCTGATTTGTCTATAGGGGTTATTAGTCTCTTCACCACACTACCTGCAGCAGTGGACAACTGAAAGACCTGTCAGGTTGTTTGCCAGGCTAAATTTTCATGTTATGGGTGCAGAATTTTGTCGAATCAACGAGGCTGCTAATCTTTATACCGTATTTTAGAGGCTTGTACCGAAATCCGTACTATGAAAATTATGCTCAGGAGAAACGCCACTATTCTCATTGTCGATGTCCATTTCACGATCAGAAACTATCTCATCGTACCATTTTAACAATCATTGATATTGTTTGGCATCCATTTTGAACACTTTAGTTTGCAATAGTTGTGTAACTTTTTTTGAAAAATCTATTTTGTAAACAAAAAACACACACGCAGTTGGTCGCGCTGTTAGATTTCTCCTAACAATCTACCACCGCGTATTGGTCGCCCGTTAGACTCACAGCACACCCCCCCTAGCAGGTTAACTCCTGTACTGAATAACCAACCAATTTAGTAGTACTGGGCCCGTCCGCTGCACGCGCTAGTTTACATGGAGGGACATTTAAATAATGAAAAAGAGAGGGAAATTTGAATAAGTAGAATTTTACTGCCGTGAATATTAATAAAACTGATACTAGACAAATCCCGATGTAAGTCACCCATAAGTAGTTTATATTTTAATGTTGGTTTTAACCACAGAGTGAAACAGTTTTTTTTACTGTGGTCTAAACCCTAAAATACACTACTTACGGGTAACGTACATAAGGATTTCGTTAAAATCATTATGGTTTGTAAGGTAAATTTATATATATTTACATTACAATTTTAAATGATACAAGGGGAAAAAATACTAGATTTTAGCTTGAGGTTGTATTGTCTCCCGACGCGTAAAGGAGGGAGACAAAAAACCGAAAGCTAAAATCTAGTATTTTTCCCGTGTATAATACATAATTTTTTCTGTGACGGGAAAACAACGATTTAAGATTGAAAAATTATATTATTACAATATTCAAGTTAGAAAACTATCGAAGTGAAATTTGAAATTAGTAGGCTATGTTGTACTTATAGCGACAATTAGACCTGCGTTGCTAAGGAAACTTTTGAAGTAATCAAATAGCTGTCAATTTAATTTTGTGATATGATTCGAAAATTGTGAACTTAGTTGTTGTTTAGAAGCTATTTTCAATACTATAACTCCACCGGAATTAGTAGAAGTAGCCAAATTGCTTATGTGTTTATACAATATCCAGGAAAAAAGTAATTTCATAAAAAGTGACATTTTGTTACCTGTCAACAGAGATAAAATATAAAACTTTTCCCCGTCACTGAAAAAAAACTTTAATATTCAAATTGTGATTTATTTTCATTTCTACAAAACTACATCCAATAAAATCATGTAGGTATAATATTTGTATAAGCAAAAATAAGGATATAAATAAAACAAAAATATATTGCTTATATTTATTTTAGTAGGTAAAAGCAGATATGTACATAATGACTTACAGAAATGTAATAAATTATACATTGTATAATTGTTACGTTTGTATGGTTAAAGGGTCCATGCAAGTCATATTTCCATGAACATCCATATATTTTATAAATTTGGTGTCTTTACCTGCTGCTATTTTATCCATAGACCATTTGTAGGCAACTTTTCCCCTATCAGTTAGATGCGTTTGTCGCATAACATGGAATTGTCTCAATGGACAGAGTTTCTTTGAGACAACTAAAACATAAATATAGCATTTTCATTCCACTTTTACTTACAGCCACTTGCCATTGGTAAGGTTATATTTATTCATATCTTAATAGGATCTATTTATCTATCTACTTGTCTTCATATAAAACTTTCAATTGTTTGTCTTATTGAATCCAGAATATGAAATATGTAACAATTAAATAAAACCTAACGAAAGCTTCCCAATCTTGATGCATATACTGGTATTTAAATATCAACTTACTTGTCGTTTTTCCTGAAATCCACTGATGTAGAGGGAGTTTCTAAATCAGCCAATGTAGATGGAGTTTCTATCGACATAACATCCACAGTAGAATATACCACCTGACCATCCACATCTGTAATTCCTACAATAATTTATTAAAAAAGTGGCTTCTATTATAAACCGTACTACCTACCAGGTAAGAATAGAGTTGGATATGCAGTTTTTGTCAACTCTCTTCGAAATCCTGTGTTTTTGAACTCCTCTGCAAAATTACGATGACAGATCCTATAATTGTCATTGAGTTGGACTAGTGTTTTGTCTCTTAATGCAGAATTGTTTATATTTGACAACCAAACACTTGCCAGTTCAGGGTCTTGTGTAAACCGATGTCTTTCACTTAACGTGTCAGAACAGCCAGCAACACAACATGCTCTTTTACGAGTTGCCATGATAACTGTAAATTAAAATGCAAAGCAATGGTTTATCTCACACAACAGTTCTAGTTGACAAATCATGTACATATATTTCACTATGGTTGAGTGTGCTAAACAAATTGGTCAGCCAAAATAGTAATCACATTATTCAGTTAATGTAGGATATGTTTTTTTTCAATACAACAAACCAATTATATGAAAATAATAACAATAAAAATCTCGATGTGTTTTTCTATGAGTATTGTGAATGCAAGTTATTGAAAATTAAACTAGTAAGATTTAATACTGCAATATTTCGTTTGTTCAGTTACAAGTTACATAAATAAATTCCACATAGATACTACTGTTTCATCAATTTTATTATTTAAAACACTATCCATACTTAATAGAACAAATTGAAAAATACTTACATGATCACAATTGTTTGAAAAAAGCATACTTAATACTAATCAAAAGTTCGATAAACTATAGGTTAATAATAATAACTAAAACACTGAAATTATAATAACATACAAAAGACAGAAAAAGCAGGAGAACACAAATTTAAATAACAAAAAACCAAATCCAACGTAGGTATTAATTAAATGGCCGAAGGCGTTGTTTATGTTCATGAAAAATAGATAATGAAGTTGACGTTTCCTCCGGCCCTTCTCTGATTGGACATAATTTTGATGTCACACTACAAACGTGGCCTCAAGCGGACGGGCCCCTTACTAAAACTTCGTTCCACTTGGCCCATAAGAGTGAAACTGCTAGGGGGAGTGTGCTGTGGTAAGACTAACAAGTGCACATAACTCGGATGTGGCTTGAGCATTCCACTTCCACCTACATCAGTATGTTGACGGAGACCTGCTAAAGGCTTTCATGGACGGCGGCTAGAATTAAATGATTTCTTAATATTTTTTAATTTAATTTATTTATATCCTTAACCAATAACCGTTCACTTATACTTGATTTATGTATACACTTAGCATCTAATTTAAATGTAATGTTCATTATTTATATTAAACACAGTTCACTTTTATTGTTCACTTGTACTGCTTACGACTTGATTAAAATAAAGACTGAACTGCGGTTCGTAGGTAATTGTTTATATATTAAAACCTTTCCTGGAACATTCGGGATATTTTTAGATTGGGACTCCTAACAAAGAATGGACCTTCTTAGAAATTCATCTATCGAAACAATCACAAAAAAAGGAAGTCCTGCTAAGAAATCCGTGCGCTCTCGACTCGACTTTTAGATATCGAATTGGACGGCGTGTCGGCTTCGATGACTCCCCCAGTGTGTAGTTTCGTTACAATAATAATGGAGAGGACATCGAACAATTCACAGAATTAACCCTAGGATGCATAGATGAAATTCTCGACAAGAATGCATAGCATGAGTCTCCAAGACCCTTATTTAACCCTCAACTGGTAACATACGTCTGAGAGACGCAGCTAGTTACGAAATTTGCCACAGGTCGACTTAGCGCTGCAAGTGCAACCTCTCCTTCAGTGTATACCTTGTGTGTTTACCGGCAACAAGGACTCAAGTTGTTTGAGGTAAGTGCAATTTTTTTTGTAATTTTTATGATAAATTTACTAAAAACCACTACGTCTGTGAGATGCATGTTACATGTAATGTACTTAGTTGTGTTGTCTCGGAGACGTATGTTACTAGTAGTCGGGATATTTATACACGTCTTTGAGACGTGTGTTACCAATAACGTTATATTATTTGTTTTAGATTCTCGAAATACTATATTGGAATCATTGCTAGACTTGGTATTTTAGTTTTTTCTTCCTTTCTTGAACTTTATATTTACAATTTCAATCCTGTCCTTCTGTTTTTTATATTTGAAAAATATTTTAACCGATTTAGTGTTGATAATTCATATTTTGTATTATAATTTTATATTGTAAAATTTATAAACTTTTTCTTTAGATCTATCTTAGTATTGTTGTTTTTTGTCTACTGTGTTTCAGCAATGTTTTCTGCTAGAACAAAGAAAATTATGGCAATGGTCCTCCTGCCACAAGAGGAAGAACCACCAAGTGACGAAGACTTTGGTTCAGATGATTCTTTTAGAGTTGACGATCATATAGAAGTCTCTGAACATGAAACTGACACTGAAGACGATCCACAAATTTCAGACGAAGACGAAAGAGAAGTTTTAGAAGAAGTCAATGAAATTTCAGAGGTTAATGTTCAATCCCCACCTGCAAGAAGGGTGACTAGGAAAAGAAAAAAATGCAGGGATGAGAATCTGATTGACGATGAAGAGGAATCTGAAGATGTCGAAGAAGAACCAAATTATTTTTACGGGAAAAAAAGATGTTACACCTGGAGTTCCGAAGAACCAAAATCAACAAAAACTCCCGTACGAAATTTAATGAAAATGAAACTTCCAGCTTTGAGGCCAAGTTCAAAATCCCTTGGCAAAAATCCTCAAATTGAAGAAGTTTGGCGACTTTTGTTCGATGAAGATATCATCAAAGAAGTGGTCATTTGGACTAATAAAAAGTTGGAAAAAATGCGGGAGAAAATAAAGGAGAAACAATCCCCGAACTATAAAGACACTGATGTGATTGAAATAGAGGCTCTTATTGGACTAATGATGTTGTGCGCAATATTTAAATCTGGGAAGGAAGACCTTTCTTCGCTTTTCTCAACTGGGCCTTCAGGTCGTCCAATTTTTCGAGGAGTTATGTCGCTCAAGAGGTGTCTTACACTTCTTCTGGCACTACGATTCGATGATGTAACATCAAGAAAAGAACGAAGCAAGACTGATCCCGCTGCTCCCATTTCTTCTTTGTTCTATAAATTTATAGACAACTGCCAGAAAGCATTTGAAATAGGGAACCACGCCTGCATCGATGAAATGCTTGTCCCATTTCGAGGAAGATGTCAGTTCCGCATATACATGCCAAACAAACCGGCTAAATATGGTTTGAAAATTATGTGCCTAACTGACGCCCATACATCTTACCTTTATAATGCATACCTATACATGGGCAAAGACAGTGACGGACAAACTTTGTCTCCAGAAGAAAGACAACTTGCAAAACCGACGCAAAGTGTCATTCGGTTTTGAAAACCGATCGCGAAATCAAGACGTAACGTAACTGCGGACAATTGGTTCTCCTCGTTAGAGGTTATAAGAGAACTGGAAAAAATGGAATTAACATACGTTGGTACATTGAGATCCAACAAAAAAGAAATTCCACCGGAATTCAAGGCAGACAAGAAGCGACAAGTAGGATCCAGCCTATACGGGTTTTCAGAAGAGGCTACACTACTTTCATATGTTCCGAAGCCCAACAAAGCTGTCATCCTGACATCATCGATGCATAGATCAAAGTACACTGACACCAGTAACAATAAGCCTGAAATAATAAGCTTTTATAATTCCACGAAATCTGGTGTGGATAATTTAGATAAAATAATTGCGAATTACTCGCCAAATAGGCGTTCCAGACGTTGGCCTCTTACTGTATTTTATAACATGATCGCAGTGAGCCTCGTCAACGCAGGAATTATATATGCAAGTTACGATGATACGCCCGTGATCAAGAGGTTTGATTTTATCCACAACCTCGCGAATGTATTGATCAGAAAACAACTTGAGCGAAGACTCACAATTCTGAACCTTCCAGATTGCCTAACGAAAATTGTTAAGGAAATTTTGGGCGTTGAAGACCAAGTGCCAGCCGGAACGAGGGAAATAACGGATAGGCTTCCCAAAAGGAAAACTTGTAGGTACTGCTCATACGAAAAAAGAAGGCAAACCGCGTATAAGTGTATCAAGTGTGAGAACCCAGTTTGCCTAGAGTGTTCAAAAAAAGTTTGCAACGAATGTGCACCAAGTGTAATTTAAAGTGTGTTGTGCCTTTTGTTTACCGATTAAATTTAACTTTTTATTGAAATTTTAAAATAAGTAAATTGTAAAAGAAGCTAAAGAGTAATCCCCATAATGTGTGCAAAGTAAGGTTCACAGCCTCATGTTATTTTTTTTTCCTATTTTAATTATTACTTTTGCATTTTTACAAATAATTATTATACCTATATATTTTAACTTTTATTACTTTGTTTTTTAAATTCGATGTTTATAGTTTTTAACTTTTAAGTTTTATTTAATTTTTTTGATGTTTTTTTAAAGAAATGAAACAAATGTATGACGAATATTTTAAGAACTATATTGTAACCTCTGTATATTTTTTATAATTAGGTTATCAGATCTTTGTGTGTAAACAATATTACAAGTAATTCTTAAAATATCATTATTAATTGTAGTAAATGAATAAAACTGTTTATAGACACTTAATCTTTTTAAAGATGCCCTAAAATAACCAATTTTCCTGGGTTGCGCCTGTCAGACGTGTGTTACTCATAGCGCACTACTTTCACGTGTTTCCAGTTGAGGGTTAAAAAAAAAACACGAGTTTATATTTTACGTTTATTTATCATAATAATAGGTTGGAAACAAGCGTTAGAAATTGAAATACATATAAAAAATTTTGATTCAAGCACATTGGCATACTAAAACACTGTGTTCTTTGCATGTTGGTTAAATACACTTAGTACAAGTCAGTGTACTCATTCTTCCAATGTAGGACATTACGAACATCTTTTCTTTTTCAAAACTGAATCGGCTACGATATTCTCTTCTTCCGAAAGCGCAATAAAAAGTTTCATAGTACTTCTTACAGTATTTGGAAGTTTTGGGTTTTGTTCTCATCTTCTCATAAATGGTAATACTAATTCGGTTGCTAAGTCTTTGATGAACATTCTTCTCTTGTTAGTATTTCCATCGTGAAATCTTTTATTTTCATGGGTGTACATAAAGTAAGCATTCAGAGCTGCTAAATTCATTATGTCGTACCAAACTGCGACAGGCCATCGTCATGTTTGTCGCTTTGTGGTATAGTTGCCTATCAGTTGATCCATATGACCAACACCTCCTTTAGTTTTATTATAAAATTTTATTATTTCTGGTTTTTTTTCCAGTACTCTCATTACCTACTGAATCGTCGTGATGCATCGAGCTAAGAAATAGTACAGTTTTAGTCTTTTTTGGTACATAGCTCAATAACGTCAGAAATTTCTCTCCTTAGTGGCTTGAAACCCTTCAGTAATTTCCTTCTTGTTTTTTGCGCAAAGTTCCCACATAAGTTATTCCAATAAGCAGCAGATATTGTGTTAGTGACATATTTGTAAAAAAAATTGTCAACTGTTAAGTTCCGTCCTTAGTTTTTTATGGAAACAGTTAGAGCGTTTACAACATTTTCTGCGACGTTGTGATGTACTGGTTCTCCAGGTTGGCGCCCCAAATATACTTGTCCATCAATGGCAAATCCTGTTTCACTCTCACAAAGCCAAAAAATGTATTCCATATTCTGCTGCCTTTGAGAGCATGTACTGTATGAAACTACAACGACCTCTAAAAGCAAGCAATTGTTCATCTTTGGTAACGTACTCTTTTGGAATCATTTGAGTTCGGCACTGAACTAAAATTAATTCCCATATATGACGAATATGAACAAATTTATCAGTTTCAAGTCTAACCGAACGACTTCTTTTGTCATCGAAACGAAGATACTTTTTTCATATTTTCAAAACGATTGACTGCCATTGTAGCTTTGTACATTGGATTCGATACCTTATCAAGAAATAATTCTCTTACAGGAGTATCCCAGTTTATTTCCACATCAGCCAACAATAGCAAACCGAAAAGAGCATCCATCTCATCTCTTCCGATTTGTGTCAAAATCTTACATTTTTTTTCTAATTCGCGTTTCGCTTCTCGATTAGTACAAAGTACAAAAATTTCAGGCGTAATAAATTTTTCCCATGCATCTTTGATTTCTTCTTTGAGGTCCTGATGTAAATCTTACTATATTGTGTCATATTACCCTTCCTTGTGAGGGCTAAGTAGAATTCCACACAAAATTATTTCCTCCAATAAACGTACCATTTGAGACTCCCGAAGGTGAGTTATGATCCGGATTACTTTATGTTTCGCTATCTGAAGAGCTTTCTCCAGTGTCACTAGATCCTTCAGGTGGTTGATATTGTTCGTCAGTGTCTAATGTATTACTTTCACTAACAGCAATATTCTCCTCATCTTCTTCTTACCACGCCATCAAAGTTTCCTCAAAACTAGAGTCACTGGGTCGTATTTATCGTTTTCAAGATGTACTTGTTGAAGCCATAATTTACACTATGTAAAAAACCAAAAACCTTATAAATATTGAAATTTTGTAGTTTTTGTGAATAATAACCTAACCTTAACTCTTACAAAAATAACTTACCAGTATTACACAATAAACTGTGAGCACTATTATTTAAGGTTTACTTCTAGAGAAGAACAAAGCTAACTGAAAAAACCAAAACAAATAATAAAATTCACGTGTTAATTGCACATGCACATTGGAATGAATGGATACATAGTTGTCGATATAAATAGTATAGAACTGTCAAAACCAACAAGAGTCTGCCAGACTCATGATATGCATTTAGCGAATTTTTTTTTGTAAAAATTTGTGAAATACAGAAGTTATGAATATAGTGATTTACATTTAAACTAATAATAAACAAATTCTCAAAATAGTAATGTTGTAGGTAAAATAAATTAGAATTTGTACCTGTTTAAATTTGTTCATGAGTTTCTGAGACTCATGTTATGCATCGTAGGGTTAAAATAATTATGATGCATGATTAATAAAGAATGGGATCCAGATCAGGAGATAAGATGCAGGATGGAACAAGCTAGGACAAACTTCCTAACACGTCGGAGATTTCTTACAGACAAAAAGTTGAGTTTCAACCTCAAATATACAATGGTGAATTCGTAAAATGCTGTGTCCGGTCCGGTATTTTGTACGGCGTTGAAGCATTACGGCTGAAACTTCCAGTCATCAACAAAATTGGAACCTTCGAAAAATTGGTCTTACGATGAATGTATCTTGGTTCGATCACGTAAGAAATGAGGACGTTGTACGAAGAGCCGGTTCAGCAGACAGAGAAATTTTCGAGAAAATGAAGAAGAGTGAAGTAGGCTACCTCGGAGATATACTGCGTGGAGACTGCTACAACGTCCAACGCCTCATTCTTCAAGGTAAAAATTGAAGAGGGGAGAGGAGAATTAGGTGACAAGAATTATCGTGACTTAGAAATATGTATGAATGGACGGAATAAAGGACTTCCAAACGCTAAAAAGCGCCGTAATTAATAGAAACATCAGAAATGAAAAGGATGAGCGCCTACTTAGGAATCTACATGGCACTACAAGAAGAAGAACCCACTCAAAATAAACTTATTTCATTTCATTTAATAAGTGTGTTTTTTGAAGTATTGCTATATTTTGGACTTGATATATTATTTCCAGTGAAATACTTTCCAACGTTACTTACCATTTTCTGGAACTCAAAACGAGACGTCCGATAAAACTGTCAAACCAAATGAGAATTTCGTAAAATTAATATACATTTGTAAAATTTGCGAGCGTCGATACGTACGTGATATCGTCCATCTAATTTCAATTAATTTATCACTCCTTAGACGTTCATTCTCATCCGGACTATTACGGTCACCACAGTACGGATAGCTGCAAACAAGAAAATTGCAGCAAAAACGTAAATTATCAAAGGATCTCACTGTTTCCACGTGAAATTGATTTGCAATCGTGATTGATTAACTTGATTGATATTTGGATTAGACCAGTTTAACTCAAATTGAAGTGGACTATATATTATATAAAAACCTCCAAGATTTGTACACGTCTCAATATATTTGAAAAATAAAAAGTTTTGTATTTCGTCTAAATTATTCTAATTCAATTTTAAAATTGTAGCAAAGCGCTTCTGACTGCCAAGTCATCATCAGTGCTTACCTGTCAAGAGACTGAGGCTACTTACTCGTCAAGCATTTCAAAAATGTATCCATAAAAATATCCGTCACCAGCCAACGTCCATTATACAGTGATGTACTGTAATGTTTCTATAATTTATATAAACAATAAACGGGTGGGATAAATTTCAATCACATGGTATGACTACTAAATAATTCATTCAAACAATAACTCACTAACACTTAATTTATATATACTTAACTAATCACTTAAATTTAGTATATATGCACACAAACTTGATAATTAATTTATATTAGCACTTTACTGTTCGGTGTATTTTTGTTTATTTCTCGAGATCACTCTATCAACTAATTCATCCGCTGATCGGTCCTTTATTTATATTAATACCTTTTTTCCTAGAAAATTCCGGACTGCGGCTTACTCAAAGACAATTGTTTTTCTGGCATTTGCTATAAGCGTATCCGCCATAATTCTAACTTTTTTACCTGGCTTAGACAGAGTCGGATTTAGGAACTACACCAGTGTGCTGTTTCGTGACATTACCCCCTCCTTAAATGGAAGTTCCTCCTGGAATATTTGTGTAGCCGAGGCTGGATGTTTGAATCGGCAACTGGCCCCATTTCTACATTTTCCGATCTCATGGAAATAGCAGGGCACCGTCTTCATCAGATACTGATAACGGGGGTTATAGCTGCAAATTCATATCTGCACACCGGTATCTTGAAAGATAATCTCTACCATGTTCCTGATGATTCGCCAATGCAACTGGTTACTCGCTATCTTAGGCATAGCCAGTTTCTTCACGCTGGATTCCAACACATGGTCTCGTAGGTTTCGAAGTGCTTCTCATACATCGCGGTAGGTAGATCGATCTTGAAATTCACTTTTAGTTACTACGTAGAAGACGTACCGCGAATTATGTTTAAGTTTCAATGTCTTGCCAGGGGCTGGAATCTGGTCTTCAAGTTTTTCTAATTGCCCGAACTTCTATCGAAAGACGGTTGCCAACCCTCGTGCGTTCTTGATACGGGCGAGGATGTTGTATGCCAGTGACTAATCTTCCGGGAGAGTGAACAAATCTTGTTGTTGTTCCGAAGTGACTCCATATCTAGCTTTCACGGTACCTCCATACGTGCCCATAAATTCCTCGAAGGTAGGGTCAGACACATCTCGAATAAGGTTTACTCCTTCCTCCAGGTCATGGTCTCCTTCGAATGGCGCTAGTCGGTTTTGGTGAACTTTTGGTTTTCCGTTGGGGATCTTGCTTATGCGATATATAACATCATTGATCCTTTTCTTGATTAAGTATGGACCTTTCCAGGATTTTTGTAATTTTGGAAAATATCCTTTTCTCCTCGTCGGGCTGTGTAACCATACTTTGTCCCCTTCTTTAAAACTGCCTTAAAACCTGGTCTCAATAGCTCTGATAGCTGGATACTAATTTGGATAGGTAGTTTCCAATAGTCCTGTTCATTCTCTCGACCATTCCATCTGACTGTGGATGTAATGCTGTTGTCCTGGTCTTCTTCATTCTCAGCTTGTCGCAAATCTCCTGGAATAGATGACTTTCGAAATTACTTTCCTGGTTGCTGTGGACTTCCAAGGGCACTCCATATTGGCTGATAAATTCTTTCACCAATACATCTGCTACAGTTGTGGCCTCTTGGTTTGGGATAGCGTAAATTTCCACCCACTTTGTGAAATAATCCATTACAACCAGTATGTATTTGCCACCATTTTCGGTCGTCGGAAAACGTCCGCGATATCTCAAGCAATCCTTTTGAAAGAGCTCCAAACATTGTACTGTTTCATGGGTGCATTTCTCTTGCGATGTGGTCGATTACTCGCAACACAAGTCGTACATTTCATACACCAGTCCTTCACATCGTTGGAGCTGTTCATCCAATAAAACCTTTCACGGGCTCGCTGAAGGGTTTTCTTCACTCCCAGATGACCTCCCGATGGACTGTCGTGTAACTTCTTCAGTACCTTAGCTACTCTTGTTCTCGGGATAACTAGCTGTCTTCTCATCTTAGAACCATCATCGTTTTCAAGGACTCTTTATAACAGCCCTTCTTCCAGGACAAGGGAGTCCCACTGAGCCCAATACGCCTTGAGTTTCGGTGAAAATCTTGACACTTCTTGCCAGGTAGGTCGCCAAATTTCTTCCTTCCATTGCCGGATCATCTTCAGGTGAGGATCATTCTCCTGAACTTCTCTGGTCCTGGCGGGGGACCATTCTTCATTGACTACCGTAGTTCTTGAAACTTCAGCTTTCCTAGATTCCGCCTTGTTGCAGTGGGAGCAGTCTGTTAGGTACGGTCGTCTGGACAGGGAGTCGGCATGTCGGTGACTCAAACCAGCTCGATGTTCGATGTTGAAATCGTATTCTTGAAGTCGTTCAATCCAATCTAGCGATCTGGCCCTCGGGATTTTTGAACTGCATCAACTACTTGAGTGCTGCATGATCAGTCCGGATTAAAAACTTGCTACCATAGAGATACTGGTAAAAGTGTTCCACGGACTTCACTACCGCCAAAAGTTCTCTTCTTGTAACGCAGTAGATTCGTTCTGGTTTGGAGAGGACTTTACTAAAATATCCCAGCACTCTTTCTTGCCCTACTTGGATCTGTGAGAGCACTCCACCAATTCCTACGTTGCTTGCGTCAGTATCAAGAATAAAGTCTCCCTCTAGTGAAGGGTATCCTAATATCGGCACCGTGGTTAAATGCTTCTTCAAGGTATCAAAAGCCGTTTGACAATCTTTGTCTCATTGGAAAGCTCCTGCTTTTTGTGTAAGTCGAGTCAGAGGCTTAGCAATTATTCCATACTTCCTGATAAATCTTCTATAATATGTGCAAAGTCCAAGGACACTCATAATTTGATGTTTATTGGTTGGTTGCGGCCATTACTGGATGGAAGCAATTTTCTCTGGATCCACCGCCACTTCTTCATTGCTCACTATATGACCTAGATAGTTGACACGGTTTTGGAACAGCTGACATTTCTTCGTGTTTAACATGAGCTGGGCAGCTTGGAGTCCTTTGAATACGTCTCCCAAATTCTTCAGATGTTCGTCAAATGTCTTCCCCAGTACTACGATGTCGTCCAAATAGACCAGGCATGTCTTCCAAGACAACCCTCTCCAAACATTTTCCATGAGTCTTTCGAAGGTCGCAGGCGCATTACAGATCCCGAACGGTATGACGTTGAATTGCCATAATCCAGATCCGGTGGTAAAAGCAGTTTTTTCTTTGTCTTCTGGGTCCATTTCCACTTGCCAATAGCCAGACTTCAGGTCCAAGGTGGAAAACAGTTTGCTGCTGGCCAAAGTATCTAGCGTATCGTCAATTCGAGGCAGAGGATAGCTGTCTCTCTTTGTCACGTTGTTAAGCTGGCGATAATCCACGCAGAATCTCGTAGTTCCATCCTTTTTCTTGACGAGCACTACTGGAGGCACCCATGGACTAGTAGATGGTTCTATTACTTTTTCTTTAGCCATCTCTCGAATTATTCTTTAAGCTTCCTATCTCTTCACTCGTGGAAGTCTTCGAGCTGATTGCCTAATTGGCTTAGCATTACCAGTATCAATTTTGTGTTTGACGGCTAATGTTCTACCAGTCTTTCCTCCTTTTGGTACGAATAAGTCTCGATACTGCAAGAGAAATTCTCTCCTTTTCAGCTCGATCCAAAGATTGACCAGCTACTGATAACATTTGTTCGAATCTGGTATTAAAATTGTCAGTGGTCGTTGTTTGACGAACTATAGACGTCACTGGTACGCAGGATCCAATCTTGGTTTCCTTCTTGATGGTAACTGGGTAATCATTCACGTTTATCACACGTACTGGGATCTCTTTCGCCGACGTAATTAATCCTTTTCCAATTAGTACTCCTTTGCCAACTTCTTCGTCGTGGTTCCTTGGCTCCATAATCACCGGTGTACCTTCCTCCATGATTCCCTGTAGCCGTGCTACTATCATGGTTTCGCTTCGTGCAGGTAGAATGGTATCTTCCTTTACAGCTGCCATCAACGCGCTGCCTTCGTATGGATGAAGGAATACCTCCTCGGAACCCACTTTAATAGTTCTGTTTCTAAAGTCTAATTGGAAACCATGTACATTCATTACGTCCATTCCCAGAATCACGTCTTCTTCAATGTCAGCTACGATTACCGTATGCGTGAACTTTTCTGCGCCAATTCCAAATTGGATTTGTGTTTCTCCGTGAACGTTGGCACTCTCGCCTGTGGCGGTCCGCAGTCGCAGTCTCGTTGGTAGAAGCTTCTTCTTGGGGTTTATTATCTCTGGTCGTATAATGGTTCTAGTTGCTCCAGTGTCAACCAGCAGAGCATATTTCTTGCCATTTACTTCGCCATCCACAGATACACTGTCGTTTCGACATCTGAGAGAAGTTCAGTATAAGAGGGTCTTCGAAACGATCATGGGTCGGTGCTGCCCTCTCGTAGCCGACCCGTTCTAGTTTTCCTGTGACTGGGGTTCTTGGTTTGCAGGAGTCTTGGGGCGCTTACAGGAACTACGTACATGCCCTAGCTCGCCACAATTCCAGCATCTGCTTTTTCTCGGCTTCTTGTCAATCATACTTTTTATTAAACTGACAAACTGGTCAAACCTGTCTTCGTCACCTTCTTCTTGGATGGTCCTAATTTTGTTATATCCTGAAGCCTTCGTTGCTGCTTCATATTCAAGAGCAGCTGTCAATGCGTCAACTAATGTTTTGGGATGGGCTAAACGAAGCGTCCTCTGCATACCGAGGTCACGTAGGCCATCAGTAAAGGCCTGGATGCCCAGACATTCCATCATGTTCTCTGGTGCTGACGGATAAGCAAATCGATCGAGTCGGGCAATATCCACTTCATACTCTTGAAGGGCTTCGTCACGTTTCTGCCTTCGGTTCTTCAGCTGGGAATGGTACAAATGTTCTAGATGTCGTGACCGTATCGCATGTCCAACCTCTTTTTCAGCTGCTCGAAATCGTCCGTTTCTTCCAGAGGTATCGTCTGAAGTACATCTAAGGTATCTCCCCGAAACTCTATAATTAAGTTCACTACTCTCTCCTTGTCCGACCAATTATTCACTCTAGCCGGTGCTTCAAACTGTTTTACGTAATTGGTCCACGACATCTTTCCGTCGAACGTTGGGGCCTTGACTCGGGTAGAACTGCAACAGATGTCTTGGGTTGTGTTTCTGGCTTGCGGATCTCGATCTTCTTTTCTTCTGCTGAGTTGTCTTGTGTTCTTAAATCGGCAATATTCGTCTCTAACTCCTTGATTTTCTCGTCCATCTGATTTTCCATCGTTGTCATCTTATTCTCCATGTCTGATTTTAGAGACGAAATTTTATTCTCGACTTCAGCAGCAATGTCATTTTTCAATGAAATCTGCAGAAATATCATTCTTCACAGCAGAAATCTTCTCGTCCATGTTAGCAGAAATGTCGTTCTTCATATTAGAAATATCGTTCTTCATATCAGAAAAATCGTTCTTTATTGCAGAAATATCGTTTTTCACATTAGTTGAAATCTTCTCTTCAATGGCAAAAATATCGTTCTTCATTGCAGCAAAATCATTCTTTATATCAGAAATTGACGAGATTAAGGTGGAAGCCTCGTCTTTGAATTAGAATTATTCTGGATCCATGCCTTCACTTTCCAGTGCCATTTTGAGTCTTTCTATTAATTCGCTCTTTTTACCGGACGTTTCCAACTCACGATCTTCCGCCACTTTCAGATCACCTAATCTCTTGGCCATTTTTACGTAGCAATTTATTTATATAATCCCACTTCTGACACCAATGTAATGTTTTTCTAATTTATTTAAGCAATAAACGGGATGGATAAATTTAAAACACACGGTATGGCTACTTTCTAATTTATTTAAACACTAACTCACTAACACTTAATTTATATATACTTAACTGATCACTTAAATTTAATTCATATGCACACAAACTTGATTATTAATTTATTTTAGCACTTTACTCTTCGGTGTATTTTTGTTTATTTCTCGAGATCACTTTATCAACTAACCTATGCGCTGATCGGTCCTTAATTAATATTAATCCCTTTTTTACTAGAAAATTCCGGACTGCGGCTTACTCAAAAACAATTGTTTTTCTGGCATTTTCTAGATAAGACTGGTCACAAAAATAATGTTTAGATAAGATAGTCGTAATCAGTTATAAAAAACCCTGCGTATCCGCCATAATTTTAACTTTTATACCTGGCTTAGACAGAGTCGGATTTAGGAACTATACCACTGTGCTGTTTCGTAACAGTAAATATTAAAATTTCTATCAAAATTGCTTAAAAATCCAACCCATCAGTCGACTAGTTGACACTTCCAATTACATATATTTCAAATCAGAGGACATATTAGAAATATTTTTTCAAAAAAATACTCCTGGTTATGTTTTTAATGACAAAAAAATTAGTTTTATACTCCAACTCGTAATATAGTGATTTAAAAGCTAAAGAAACCTTGAGATTATTTCTTATTGAGAGCCGTCACGGCGGTTGGAAGTCAATTGCGATTGCCGAGAATTATACAGTATTAGGAATATTCTGTGTGCACATATGTTCAATCGTCAATGTGTTT
Organism: Galeruca laticollis; assembly: GCA_963921935.1. Lineage (NCBI taxonomy): Eukaryota > Metazoa > Arthropoda > Insecta > Coleoptera > Chrysomelidae > Galeruca > Galeruca laticollis. The sequence continues at coordinate 108,111,407 of OY998176.1, forward strand.
GGAAAAAACAAATACATATAAATTCAGTGTACTATACTTTTTCGCTATCAGGATGTCATAAAGTGGGAAATGTGTAATAGGAACATGTCCATAACGTTAATGTGTTGTACGTACTAAAAATATAACAGAAATAGTGTTGACAACTTTCATTGTAGATTTATATTAATGGTAAAATGTTATAAGATTGAGAAGCTTTTAATTATTATAATTCAAGAGGTTGTAACAGATAAAGATAAGTAATCCCATCCATTTGTTGAAGATTTTATTGTTATGCTGTAAATTGTTCTAGTTTACAGTTTGAAAGCGGTTAAAACCTTTACTTTTTCAGATTTGGCAACATGAAAATTGTCCCTGAACACATGGTGTGGTTTTTGTATGTATTATTCAAAAAAACTTTAGTGTTTTTTACATTTGTTTCCAAATGAGAAACTAACTCTTTGTGTAAACACACACAGTAAAAATTGAAAAACGCTATGATAATAATCTCAAATAACATCGAATTCTAATGAAAATACCTACTATTTTCGAATAAAACTAATATTCTGATAGGTAATAAATAAAAAAATAAAAATAAAACTTCTCAATTATTCAATGAATTTAAATTAAATGTTCGAATAAACCCCCGTTTTGGGCTAAACAGTAACCGTGCCGGCTGTAAAATTCTTGACAAACATGTATGAGCATTTGATGTGTTTTTTCTATACAGGCTTGTAGAATTTGTTCCCTAGGTTCATTTAGAGAACTGGCCCTGTTCTCTAAGAATCCATAAATTCTCGATTTCACATAACATAAATCGTTAGGTGCCAAATCTGGAGATCTAGCAGGACATCTTATGTTACCATTCCTAGAGATTATGTGATTGGGAAATTTTGTATTTAAAAAATGTATTGCTAATCTATAATTATGTGATGCACAACCGTCACGTTGGTAGCAAATATCATTGAAGTTGACACCTAATTGCATAAGGGCAGGAGTAATTTGATTTTGCTGCATATCTAAATATTTTTGTCCGGTTGAATTGTCGTGAATAAAAAATGGTCCAATTAAATGTTCACCTAATATTCCAGCCCAAACATTCAACTTATGGGGATATTGGGTTCTACTATTGTAGTGTCTGTGTAGGTTTTTCCTGGACCAATATCGAATAAAGGATGAATTATGAGCATTATGGGAAACGTCGATTCATCAGTGAACAAAATATTTTTCGAAAAGTTTGCGCTCAATTGTATTTCCTCCATAACAACTTCACAAAATTCCAATCTATGAAATTGATCGTCTGGAAATATTTCATGGCTGTTTTTCTATTTGAAATTACGACAGCCATTTTTTTTAATACAGTCCGAATGGTTTTCAGATCAACATCAAAATCATTGGCTAAATGAGTGCACGACTGTAGAGGATTTTTTTCCACACTTGCACTTATTGAAATATCTCTCTCTCCTTTTTCGGGGTGGGTTTGACGATTTTGTGTACGCGTTCCATGTTTTGTAGGAGTGACACATCGATGCTCTTCAAAAAATTTTATGACCGTTTTCACTCGTTTCTTGCTAATTGGTTGAGTATTTTCGAATGCCACATTAAACAAATTTCTCGATTTCTCGATATGAATCACCCTGATAATACCAATTCACAATTTGCACTTTTTGGTGTATCTGCATACTCATTTTATAAGATTAGTAAAGATCGTTACTCATTCGCAAACAAACATGTAGTGTTGTACCCAGCTGTACAGATAAACATCCTCAAGATGCGCACGCTTGATTTGTATTCGTCTGGTATAATAATTAACGCTGTCTTTTGATTGTCTCTCTCACTATTGTTTTTCTCTAACACACTGATAATGCCATGTGACCCTTATATTTTCCCGTTGACTATGAAAGGATTATCGTTTTACGTTTAAATTTAATGAAAATAATTTCTGTTAATAATAAAAAGAAATATTATATGGACACTTACACTTCCAGTGCGTAGATTGAAAATTTAGAGAGGGGATAAATAAAAATAGAAGAATCACGGCTGTAGACGAAATCGTTTTATCAGAAGCGTAGGAATTACAGGTGGTTTACAGTCGTACCTACAGAATATGTGCATCATTTAATTATGGAGATGCTATAATAAATTATTTAAAAAAGTAGCCTATTCAATATCAATGTCGTCGAATTAATATTAAACTTTCAACTTATATTTAGAATTTTTATAATGATTGGAGTGATATTTGAAAAACAATTTGAGCAACGATAATTCTTTGGATTGTTATGATACACAACCAAAAGGATACACAAAAAGTAAAGAATTCACAACCTTTCAGAGCGTGTTAGGCGGGGGTTAAATTGTTAGGCGGGGCTTAAATTGTTAGGCAACAAAATCAAATGGTGTATTTAGCACACTTACAACTTTTTGGACATTATTAAACTGCAATTCATTTCATTTTGTGTATTTAGCACATGATATTGTCCAACTTATAGCAAGTAAGATATTATTAAACTGCAAGAAACTCATTGAAGTTTGGACATGTACCTATTAATTAACTAATTAAAAAAAAGAAGCGATGTTGTTGAATTCAAATAAAATTTCTTGGTCGTAGAAAAAATAGTGTATGCAACTTTCATGTAATGGTTATTAATACACTCTCAATACCCAAAAGAAACTCGCCATCGGCAGTTAATGCTTGTGAATTAAGAACCATCCTTACATGATCGTTACATAATATACTATTTCTGTCGACCGTCCATTTATGATGTATTTTACCGAACTCAAAATGGTTGATTAATAACCCCTATTAATGAATGATTTTCTGTTAATCAACGATTTTATTTAATGCCACCCAATATACACTGTTCTTATACGTTTATATTGGCAGTGACCTGTGGTGTTGTAGGCTTACCTACTAAAACATTTGAAATCAAGTAGCTGTGTTAGTACTATCTGTCATATATCATTTATCTTATTGTTATAGTTTTTTAAAAGTGTATATATATTTTAAAATCAAAAGTTGGGTCGACGGAAAAGTTTTGTAACGAACTCGTAAATTAAAATGGCGATTAACAATCTCAAAAATTACGCGATCGCTTCGGTCGCTCGATAAATTATCTCGATTGTTAATCGCCCTTAATAATACACTTGTTCGTTAAATAACTATTAACCACGACTGTTGTATAATGTACCCATTATACGTCTGTTTGCTCGACCTTAATAATACCCATTAATCACGGCAGTGATTAGTGAATCATTAATCACTGCTGTCAGATGCTTCCTTGATTTAGCTATAATATTATACAAACCATGAGTTTTCAATATTTTATCGTGTAAACCACTGAATATCCCTGCGAATAACTTGACCAAGTGTTCAAATATTACAATTATTAATAACTATAAATAAATACAATCATTTTGTAAGATTAAATACGTAATATTTGTTTAGCTAAATATATAGATTTTTGTGAGGTATTATACGATTATTATGAGTTTCGATAACTATGTACTGTGTATAAATGAACAATAATATATTGTATGAAATATTTGTTAGAATAAAATAATAGTGTTTGTAGTAATGAAACAACATTCTACAACAAATGAACTTCAACAAAAATATTTAGTAGTCGTGGATAAAGTATAGTATTCTACTCGCGTATGATGAGTTATTATTCCCTCGGTGATTCATGCCATTCGCTAGCGCTCGTGGCAGTAAAGTTACAACTTTCAATTTTTAGAACTGAATATCTTTTTAATAAATGCATATATAAAAATTATTTGGCAAATTTTTTCAAAAATTGCCCGTAGAAGTGTGTGGTGAGGAAAAAGAATGAATTTTATGTATACGATTGTCTGCAATTAAGCGCATCATGACAGATAGAGAGAGAGAGAGGGAAAGAGAGAGAGAGAGAGAGAAAGAGAGAGAGTGACAAAATGGGGAATAGGGCAAAGACGAGACGTGACATGGCGTGAGTGACCAGCAGAGACTCTTGATATAATTGATGATCTTGTCCTCCACTAACTCATATAGACCACATATTAACTTTTGTATCTCAGTACAATTGAGGTGCACGAATTGTAATTGAAAAATTAATATCATATCATTCGAAAGGTGTGATTGTGACGGTAATGTCTTAATATTTTCTAGTCTGAATGTAAGTTTCGAGCTCATTTCATTCAATAAATTAATTACAGACTTTTCGAAATGCACAGATCATAATTTGTGTACGAATATTTCTTAATCTATATAATTTCCAAAGAAAATTGCTAAAAAATAAGTTTATAATGTTGCCAAACGATCAAGTGGTAATATGTTTTGGTTTAATGATTTTTGATGAAAATTCAAGTTAAATTTTTCATGTGTTAACTACTTGTTATTCTCAATTGATTGTTGAACTTGATGAAAAATACCTGTTTTATGAGATGAATAAAAATATTTTTTTCCAGGTTAAATATGAACGAGACCTGAAGAGAATTTAGGAAAAAACTAAACGCTTGGACATGATTCAAATAAAATAAGGAGGACACATCATTTCATAGAACCAACAAATATGGAAGACAATTATTTACTCATAGACGATAATTACACGTTTCCCACCGACACATCTAATGAAAGTGATTACATTGATTCCAAATTAATGGAGAGATACCTCACGAATAAAGGTATCGATGAGCCTGCCTATACGACGCTCATTGTGATGTATTGTTTTCTGATGATTATGGGAGCTTTGGGAAACACTCTCGTGGTAAGTAAAAGTTGATCACACGTAGTGCATGCTCATGACTAAATGTATTATCCAAGACAGGTTTGTATTTAATATATGTAAAGGGTATTGTGAAGTGGAATCGTATAGAGTAATGTATTAGTAACGAATCAAATAGTAACTGAAAGGGTTGCGGCTGCTTAACCTTGAAAATACAAAGCTTTTAACCAAAGTACGTCCTTGTAAAGAATTTTTAAAGTGTCTATTCGATCAAGGATTATTCTTGTATAATTCGCGTATAAAAGAGACTTCATTATAACACTATTCACAGTGTCAGAATGAACTCTTAAAACACACACTGCTCTAATAATTTTTAGTGTACAGTTGGTTGTTGTATTGAGTTATATTTTTTTTGACATTTGACTTCAACCTTGACCCAAATTATAAATAAAATGGTCTAGCGTTGTTCTAGTTAGCAAATTATTATATTAAAAGATCTTAAAGGTAAATTAGAATGATTTATATATTAAAAATATCAATGAATAAAGTACGCTAACGTTTATTTATCAATGATTTGTCAATTGTTTATTTTTATATGGTATAAGATCAACATATAGGTATACATAACGTTTAATTTTTGATGTAAATTATCAGATATTCTATGTGAAGATGTATCACAGGAATAACTCTGTTCATGATATAATATAAATAGATCACAAGAGCATATATTAAGAAACTCTTTTTTAAATAAATAATCATCCTCTGTATGCATAAGTGAAAGTTTGTTCACAATTTACACAATTATTCGGTTATAATATGTCAAAAGTCAGAAGTGCTGAATAAAACCAGCTGTGATCTGACCAATCAGGAATCTAGAGAATTGCCAACTTAAATTCAAACCACTCCTCCTAATTTGTAATTTGTGATTCTATTTTATTCAAAAAATTAAATAAACGGTTTTAAAGATTAAAATTAACTTTTCCGCATCTGTGGCCCTGAACAATATTCTATCATAAAATTGTTACTTGTATACACTTCGGAGGATGTATCGCACTAACAAATTGAAATTTCTCCAAAAATAATCAAAAATTTTGTATACCTGGATTTATAGGACCCGCTGTACTCACTCTAGTTATTTGAAAATCAATAGGGTACATCTGTGAGACACCTTGAACAATATTCAATCATGAAATTGATCAATCGTATACTCTCTGGAGTGCTAACAAACTGAAAATTCTCCAAAAATTACGAAAATTTGGTACTTTAAGTACCATAGCACCCGTTGTACTGGCTTTACTGAGTTGAATATCAATAGGGTTCATCTATGAGACGCTCTGAATAATATCCAATCATAGAATTGGTCACTTGTATATACTCCGGAGGCTGTATCGTGGTAACAAACTGAAACTTCTTCAAAAATGACAAAAATATCGTACTTAAAGTACTGTAGCACCTGTTGTATTGGCTCCGGTGAGCTGAAAATCAATAGGGTTCATCAGTGAGATGCCCTGAATAATATTCAATCATAAAATTTGTTACTTGTTGAACTCCGGAGGCTGCATCGTGCTAACAAACTGAAATTTCTCAAAAAATTACAAAATGTCGTACTTAAAGTACCATAGCACCCGCTGTACTGGCTCTGGTGACCTGAAAATTAGTAGGAATCATCTGTGGTATGTCCTTAAAAATATTCAATCATAAAATTGCTGTATCGTGCTAATAAGACATGTAATGAAAAGTGGCCGACAACAAAGACGACGACGACATACACACAGGATTTTTTTTCTAAAAACCGTTTTTTCGTGTTGTTGTTGATGGAAAACGTGAGAATAACTCAAGAAAATTTTTCAAAATTCCGACTTTTTTTGGGGTAAACCTCAGATTAATAAATAAAATAGATATGTTTGTTTTGACTTTTTCCTGCCCCAAACATTGAGTCACAATCTAAGCTCACTTGCGGGACACTTCCACTGCGTTGCCATATTTACAAATCCTCTTTAGATGCAGGAAAAATGAAATTAGAAATTTTATTGGAAATTTCTTAAAAAGCTATGCAATTAAAAAAAAAGTCATAATAATTTATGCATTTGAGTCGCTGCTTTTAAAATTAATTAATAATACTTGAATTTTATATAATAAAGGCATATTCTTATATAAATTGTAAACAAGTATTTATTGTAACTAAAAGTGGCAACATTGTTAATAATTTCAATACCTGCTCTGTTTGTCTAGAAGAAACTATTTAGTAGTTTTGTCTTTGTTCAGTTACGATATAAAGAGAGATCCAAATATCGTCAGAGCGTTCTCGACTAACATTTGTATTGGATTGTAGTATTATAGTAAATACTGTCAAACTTGATTTGTTTATTACGAGCGCCATTAGGACTAGCACGTAAAAATTGAGTTCTCGATGTTATGTGTGTTTTTCAAGGTTTTTAGTGACAAACTTTGGTTTTAAGTTAATTAATTTAGTGTTTTTTATTATCATGGTTCGTCAGTGCCAAGTCTGTCAGAAAAACGGCCGAAATTACGCCGAACTGTCAACTCGCATACCACAGGTATGTAAATATTTGAACGGCTTTCCAGTGGCGGCGACTTTTATTATTCATTTCAATAATATTTAAAATGCTTAAAAGTTTTTTAATTATAAAAACCAAATTTCTATTTGGCGTTGTTGTATTCTAGTTTTCCCACCAATTTGGAAACAAGAAGAATTTGGTTTGCTTTACTGGGTCTAAGCGAGACTCATGATCTACCAAAACGACCTGAAATTTGTTCGGGGCATTTTTAACATTCTGATTTTATATATGAGTAGTGGTCGTAAGTTTCTAAACAAAGATGCTTTTCCCATGTCAGTTTTTGAATTTAATCCACCAGATGTAATGTAAGTACCTACACATTTTCTTGGTACAATGGGCTCTTAAAGTAATTCCCAAAATAAAAAAGTCGCTGTCCTTATAAACAAAATTTCTTTTCAATATAATAAGTTTTTTTTATTACAGCTGATAAAACGGCCATAAAGACAATTTTTACACAGTTTATTAATTATAAGTCATTACTTTATTGGGCGACTGGTGACACTCTGGGCTGTCTAGATAACTATAGTTCAGTTCCAATATAGTAGGCACGAAACTAAACTACAATTGTTCTTGGTTTAATGCAATATTTCTGAGAATTTAGTGCCTACTATTTTGGAACTGAACTGTATTTAAAAATTAAATTATTATTTTAATTTTTTTAAGAGGTTAATTGGCCACATATGATCTATTTTATTCAGTTAACAATGATGACTGAGTTAGTTGACTTACACTAATGTGTTAAAAGAATATGTCTATTTTAGGTCTTCAACAAATAACTCAGATTGCCGTCAAAAAAATTTATCAGCACAAAATGTTTCTGAGCAAGCTCCTAGTGCTACTCTAAGTGACCTCGAAAGGTAAATATTTAAGTAATTTATTTTGAAATTAGGGAGTATATTTTTTTAAACTGCTTTTTAATAAAGTTTACTGTTTCGACCTTTACTCTGTGGAATCAACTCATATTACTTTCTTAAATGAAACTAACTGTTTCTAGATAATTCCACAACATATTGAAAATATGTTAATAATTCTAAGAAATTGACAATTAGTTTCATTTAAAAAAGTAATGCTTTTTAAAAGTTTGTTATTCAAACAAAAAAAATTGTTAATTGTGTTTTATTTTTAGTTTACCAGTAGAATAAGTTGTTGACGATCTAGTAATAGTAACTGAGAATCATTCATTTATGAGCGGTGTATCATTGCTTACTTCAGATTATCGTATACTTGCATATAGGTTAGTTTTTTAGTTAGGTTTGTTGTAGTATATATTTTCTCCTAAATGTTTAAAGGTTTTTGTGATAGGCAATAAAATGTATTTACAGTTTGTTCCAGTGACTAGAATCAACAACCTATTCTGATTTATGTATTTTAGGTTTACGGAACCTGGTCCTTCAGGACTTTTTAAATCTAATACGCCAGCTGAGTCCTTATCTCCTACTACCAGCACTGCTTCTTCAACTGAAAAACAACTTCTGGGAATCCTAAAAGAAAAGATTCTAGAGGTGCATTGAAAATGGTGAAAATAACAAAAATGTAAAATTAACCCGGGAACAGTCACGTTTTTAACGCTCTTGCGTCGTTACTTGACGGGTTGGCGCCTTAACTACAGGTGACCGGTTGCCTCGGGCGCCAGTTTATTAAAGTGGTATGCTCCACTCGCACCGAGCAGCGTCAGTGAAGAATTAAAATACTCCAGGGGTCACTTTATGGTGGTGACGAAAGTGTTGCGGCCGGTCGGGCAGATTTTACTTGCCTCCCCGGGTTCGTAACCTGGGTATTAGCTGCTTAACGTTCTTACCTATTTACGGAGGTTTACTGGTAGTTGGAGTTGGAGAGAAGAGAAACCAAAAGTTACGTATCTACAGAGAGTCTTTATTAAACGGAAAACTAAACTAAATGTCCTCTAATTCGGGTAGGCGGGGCAAAAGCACTAGTACTAACTACTATCCTACAGGTTCAAAACGGTCTCTACTACGGTAAATAAAACAAAGCTATGCAAGCGGAAGCAACAAAAAATGGGCGGGGTTGCGGTGGACGGTTAGCGAAAGCAGGGTGGTGCGGTGGACGGTTAGCGGAAGTGGGCAGAACTACTACGGATTGCAAGCGACCCTCTAGGTTAATCAAAACTCTACTTTCGGGGGATACGGCTCTTGGTTTCTCGCGGTATCGAAATCTCGGAGTCGCGGCGGCCCCTACTAGGATGTGAGAACTCAACTTTCTAGTAGCGGACACGGTTCCCCTCGATCGGATGGCTGAAGGCCCAAACACGGCCGCTACTACGATGTGAGAACTCAACTTTCTAGTAGCGGATACGGTACTCCTCGATCGGATAGCTGAAGGCCCAAACACGGCCGCTACTAGGATGTGAGAACTCAATTTTCTAGTAGCGGACACGGTTTTTCTTTACTTCCCCTGATCGGATTGTACGGCGAGAACCATATACCCTAAGGTATAAATTGGAATATCACTCACCTCGGTAAACGGTACGGTTGCTTTAGCGGAATCGGTTTTCTGAAAGAGAACGGTTTTATGAGCACAATGAAGTCTCTTAGATTTAATTCTCACCTGCGTATGCGGGTAAGGAGCTGAGTCTACGAATAGACTGATGACTCTGAGAATCATTCTGCTTTACGGTATGGCTTGTTGGGGATACGGTGCGAAGACGTAAGTGTCGCCGACAGTCGGTGCAGGTTAGATAAATTATATTATATTGTACCGATGTTTATATTACATTGTACCGATACGGACGGAGAAATACAGTGTTCGAATGCTTTATTTCATATTATACGGAATATTGTGCTTTTGCCCGGTCCTTGAAAATGTAACTTCGTTACACACCCTTCCCACTTCGGGGAAAAAAAATGTATGCCTATATATTTTTTTTCAAAAACTTCCCAGAACTATTTATTACAAAAAAAATCCTAAAACAAAAATAAAAACCGATTAGGCGCCTACCCCTTTTGCGGCCGAACCCTTTTATTGGGGGTAGGTACACCTGTCACAATTATTCGGAACTAAAAAAAAGATGAAATTCACAAGAAAAATAAAGTTTAATTCTTCTACATCCTTTGGCTGATGTCGGACCAGGGTGGGGACTCCGACTTCTAGTGAAGACGCGTCTTGAAGAGATGCTGACATCCGCAGGCGGGGCAGGCTGGATGTTGGTTCGGTAGCGGGCAGTCACACAGACGGCAGGTATCGTGGCGACTCTGTTTGGCTGGTGGTGGTGCACACGGACAATCTCGGGATAGTACGTCCTTCAAACCGCATCGGGAACAGAATACGATAGGATGACTGCGGTGGCACTCTTTGCGGGTGTGTCCGGGCGGACCACATCTCCAGCACAGCTCCTTGCTGACGGGTAAGTAGACTGGATCTCGACATATCTCCTTCGGTGCTGGTACCTGCAGTGGGCTGACGGAATTCGTTTCCCAGAACTTGCTGTTCCATGGGTCCTGTTCGGGATGTTCCACAAAGTAGGGATGTGTGGGGCTTCAGACGACCGCAGCTGGGTTGGCAGCGCGTATGGCGGCGCTGGAAGATGATTTGACCACTGAAAATCCGGGGTCCGCGGCGGTATGTTGGCTTTCCTCCATGGCCTCCAGAAGGTCAGCGACAACTTTATGTATAGTTGACGTGGTTTCGGGAATCGGATCCATCCTAACACTCCCCTTCTATGGCTTCGGGATTCCTGAAAGGTCAAGGCATATCAGTATTATAATCAAACAAAAACGGTCCGGCGGAGAGATACCAACCAAATGACTATTACAACGGATTGTCTTAAATGAGGTTCGGATGTAATTTAAATAACGGATAGGGGTCCAAATAAAAAACGTTAACAATTCTAGGATATATCAATAAAAATGGAATCAAATAAACCTACGGAAGACTAAGATTCGGAAGAGAAGAACAACTATACTACAGTAATCCCTCTTGTCGAGGCACACGCAGAGAGTACGGTGGGGCGGCTCCTCTTGGGGGCTCTCCTGGACATCGGCTTGCCATCTCTGAAAAGAAAACGGTTATCTCTTACCTAGTGTTTATCGGAAGTATGTGCCGGTCGTAGATCTTTGACATGAATCCGATGCCGTTTGCCTGTTCTGCTTTTGAGGTTGTATACTACCGGCGAGAGGACATGGGTAACGGTATAGGGGCCGGAATATTTGGGAGCAAGTTTCGCGGCGAATCCTCGGTCCGCTGATGATAGGTGGTGCTCGCGTTTCATGACTTGATCGCCTACATGGCAACGCCAATCTCGGTGCCGGAGGTTGTAATAATGACTCTGAGCAGTGAATGCCTTGGCTCGATTTGCCCGTACCATCTCGAATGTACCTTTTAAGCGGGGCAATCTGTCGGTGTGCTGAGTGACATCCTCTTGACTGGCGTTTACGTTTCCCTTTTCAACGGGAGATGCGGTGCGGTATATGGCCTTGGGAACTTCTAGTTCTCTTCGGTGGTTCTGAGGACGATAACGTTGTTTTATAGGATTTGTAAGATGGATCATGTGCCCGACCAACGGTGTTACTCTTCGAATATCCTCAACTAACGGTAGTTCTCTCTGTAGAAATCTTTGTAGACGATCTTCTTCGTCTTCGGTGGGAGTCAGCGGTGGTCTTACTTCGGTGAGCCCAATGGGAAAACACGGTACGGGCCGAGTCTCCCTTGTGACGGGACGGTGGTTCACCATAATTTGTCCACTTCCTAAGTACTGACTAAATCGTCGGTTCCGTAATATATCCATTCCTAGTACCATGTCGGATGATAGTCCATAAAGATGTCCAAAAGTTTCGGTAAAATGCTCTTCTCCAATCTGTATCTCCACGAGATATGCGTCAGATATGATGACGGTTTTCCATTAGCCATACGGGCGGAACTCGTCGGGATCGGAGCTTTTGGTACTCTTAGCGCATTCCATAGTCTAGCTAGTCTGTCTCCTATGTAAGAGATCACGGCTCCGGTATCTATCAAGGCTTCTGCAGTGCCTCCAGGCACTGCAACCGAAATATGAGGGCGACGATCCAACCAAGATGAGACTCCATGGCAGGAGTCGTCCGGCGGATTGACGGTGCGTACGATTTCTTGGCGAAAATTTCTCGGCGGTGGTATAGTAGCTCGAACTTCGCGGGGGACACTATCAGGTATTCTATCTGGGCGGTTCCCTAGTTCAGATGACGTAGCAGCATAAGAGGCGTTGTGAAGGCTTTGATCCGCGGGCCTCGGGTTGCTGCAGCGTCCTGGCCGTGGACATGGACAGTCTCAGGACATAACTCCGTCCCTCTTACCTCTGGAGCAGAACATCCTGAGTGTTCCACGACATTGACTGCGGAAATGTCCGGTCTGGCCACATCGCCAACATTCTTGGTCCCTGCCGGTTGGTTGCCTGTCTGGATACGAATGGGGGTGAGAGGTTTGTCCTTGCGCTTGCTTGATCTCGGAGCGCAACAGTTCGTACTTCCGGGCGGTCTTTGCAAATTCCTGCGCATTCGAGAAGTCTGTTCTACGAATCTGACGGCGAAACTCCGGGTGGAGATTCCGGTACAGCCAATTCAATTCCTGCTCCGGGGTGATACTTCCATGGCGACGGATGAGTGTTTGCATATCTGTGATATATTGGGCGGTACTCTCTTGAAGCCGGTGAGTTCTTCTACTGATGGCTACCTCTTAATCGACGAGATAATTGACCGGAAAGAAAAAATCTCGGAAGGCGGTGCAGAACTCTTGCCAGTTAGAACAGTATTTGCGGTTGTTCCGGAACCAAAGTGCTGGCATTCCATGTAAGAGCTCGGGCATAGCTTGCAGTAGCCGGTCGAGAGAGATGGCTTGTGACTCACAAATCTCCTCAAGCCTCTCGAGGAAAGCAGCGGGGTCTCCTGATCCATTGAAGCTTATCCTCCAATCCTTGGTTCTTAATGGCGGCATTATTGGTCCTGAGCTTGGCCCTAGTGTGGGCTGGATTCCTGCCAGTGTACCAATGAACACGTTTGTCGTTGCTGGTTCTTTTGCACTGGTAACGGTGACGGTCGGTAATGCGGCGGTAGCTGTGGTTGCTCCGGATGTGGTGGGAAATACAAACGGCATTGCGGCGGTCGGTGCGGGGGAGGCGCGGCCTTCACGGATGAACTTGGGAAGGCGGCGTCTCTTATCATCTACAGTTCCGGTGACTTCTAGCCTAAATTTGGCTAGTTCCACGTCTAGTTCCTCCTTTCTTAGGAGGTATACCCATCCAACACGGGTGTCAGTCGGTTCTTCTCTCGGAAGCGGTTTCTGGGAGGCGGTAGCTTCGCCCGGAGTGTTTGCGGGTACTAAATTCTTCGTAGTCATTCTACTAATAATCGGAATCGGTATAGCTTACTTGCTCAACGGTCAGAAACCTACTTTTCCCTTACCAATTGCTCGTATCTCTAGACGGGTGACTCTAATCAATAAACGGATGGTACGAATCGGTTCTATGAACTCGATAATCTATTAAACGAGGGGTCGCACAGTGGGGTCGGTCCTCAGTTAAGCTGAAGCTGGCAAGCTGTCAAAATGACAGGTCAGCGGATTCCGTCGGATTCGGGTATAATACGGTGCCCTGAAGTGTTTGCGGTGTGTTTCGGACCTCTAAAGTGACGGGATCAATTTCACTACCTCAAAACGGGTTTTTCTCAAGTTATGGTGATCAGCGGCCTCGGTACACTATAAAAATGGTCTTTTCCGCGAAAAACGGCTCACCTGTCAAAAATGACAGGTCGGCGGATTTCGACGGATTCGGATATAAGACGGTCTACTAAAACGTTTGCAACGGTTTTTACCTCTCTGTAACGTTTGGATTACTTCCACCAACTCCAAAACTGTTTTTCTACGACTTCTGGTAATTAGCGGACACGGTACACCATAAAAACGGTCCCTGCTCGGGCGCCAAATTTGTAACGCTCTTGCGTCGTTACTTGACGGGTTGGCGCCTTAACTACAGGTGACGGGTTGCCTCGGGCGCCAGTTTATTGAAGTGGTATGCTCCACTCGCACCAAGCAGCGTCAGTGAAGAATTAAAATACTCCAGGGGTCACTTTATGGTGGTGACGGAAGTATTGCGGCCGGTCGGGCAGATTTTACTTGCCTCCCCGGGTTCGTAACCTGGGTATTAGCTGCTTAACGTTCTTACCTATTTACGGAGGTTTACTGGTAGTTGGAGTTGGAGAGAAGAGGAACCAAAAGTACGTATCTACAAAGAGTCTTTATTAAACGGAAAACGAAACTAAATGTCCTCTAATTTGGGTAGGCGGGGAAAAAGCACTAGTACTAACTACTATCCCACAGGTTCAAAATGGTCTCTACTACGGTAAATAAAACAAAGCTATGCAAGCGGAAGCAACAAAAAATGGGCGGGGTTGCGGTGGACGGTTAGCGGAAGCCGGGTGGTGCGGTGGACGGTTAGCGGAAGTGGGCAGAGCTACTACGGATTGCAAGCGACCCTCTAGGTTAATCATAGCTCTACTTTCGGGGGATACGGCTCTCGTTTTTTCGCGGTATCGATATCTCGGAGTCGCGGCGGCCACTAGTAGGATGTGAGAACTCAACTTTCTAGTAGCGGACACGGTTCCCCTCGATCGGATGGCTGAAGGCCCAAACACAGCCGCTACTAGGATGTGAGAACTCAACTTTCTAGTAGCGGATACGGTACTCCTCGATCGGATGGCTGAAGTCCCAAACACGGCCGCTACTAGGATGAGAAAACTCAACTTTTTAGTAGCGGACACGGTTTCCCTTTACTTCCCCTGATCGGATTGTACGGCGAGAACCATATACCCTAAGGTATAAATTGGGATATCACTCACCTCGGTAAACGGTACGGTTGCTTTAGCGGAATCGGTTTTCTGAAAGAGAACGGTTTTATGACCACAATGAAGTCTCTTAGGTTTAATTCACACCTGCGTATGCGGGTAAGGAGCTGAGTCTACAAATAGACTGACGACTCTGAGAATCGTTCTGCTTTACGGTATGGCTTGTTGGGGATACGGTGCGAAGACGTAAGTGTCGCCGACTGTCGGTGCAGGTTAGATAAATTATATTATATTGTACCGATGTTTATATTACATTGTACCGATACGGACGGAGAAATACAGTGTTCGAATGCTTTATTTCATATTATACGGAATATTGTGCTTTTGCCCGGTCCTTGAAAATGTAACTTCGTTACACGTTGTTAGATTTTGTCTAACGTTTTTAGGTTTTCTCTTATAATATCTCACTAAGTAACTAGAATTCTGTCGCCATCTAGGAATGCCTCCAGGGGGGACACATACCAACGCTTGCAACAATGGAAGGTGTACAGATAACTGTTACGAGAAATAAAGGCACTTGTTACTGTAAATCTATCACGCAATCGTTTATTTATTCAAAATTTGAGGTGTGTGTATATGGGAAGAAAGTTGATCCAGTGTGCATCAAATTTCAAGGTAATCAATCTTAAATGATATGCAGATACTGTTTTGACAGAAAAACAGATTTACGATACAACAATGTGGAACATATGCCTCCCCGATATGTAAAGAACATAAGTACCATAACTACATTAGCTACATGTACCAACTGTGCAGCCCATGGTGAGAATTCTGACGGATAATTGAATAAATACTGTGGTCAATATATGCCTTTACTATTTAAATAAAAAATATATAGACTTTTTTTCAGATGAGAATATGTTTGATCAACTCCAATACGCGACATCTTAAGTTATGGTTATTAACGCGACCGTTCCCGGGTTGAGTTTGTCGATGGATTTGAGGCACTCGCCTTACCGCTCGTCCCACAAACTTCAGCACTAGTGGAAAAAGTGAACGATATAGAAGTTGATAAGCTGCAGCACTACCTGTTGGAATGGAAATGTTATTGTCAAATTTTATTTTGACAATCTAAACTTATCTTTTTAATGAATTTCGTTGAAAAACACTAATATTACAATTAATTCTAACTTATTATCAAAAAAGATAGACCAGGCTAAACAATTCAAAATTATTCAAATTTCATTATAAACTGTACCTACGCTTAACTAATTTTTCAATAATAATTTTTTAAATTATTTCTGTCCAAAATTTTGATAAAACACATATATAAGTTACTTTTTCTTTGATTAATAAACGTGATCGTAGAAAAAGTATTGTGCACAACTCGTACGCAAATCTCTTCTCTCGCTCCATTGATTTTCAGCTCTCACCTTACGGGTTGTGGGAAGGAAATCTCAATGTCAAAACCCGTTTTGACACTCTAATATTATATTTATAATGAATTTCGGTGACAGATATTGATATTAGAAGTAATTGAAACTTATTATTAAAAAAAGATACACCAGGCATAACAATTCAAAATTGTTAAAATTTCAAAATTAACTATACCTAGGTTTAACTGTTTTTCATTTTTTAAATCCTTGCAGTTCAACGTTTAAATAAAATACGTATATAAGTTACTTTTTGCTTTCATCCAGAAACTTGGTCGTAGAAAAAATATTGTGTACAATTAGTATGCAAGGCATTCTTTCCACTCCCTTGATCTGCAGCATTCGCCTTACGGCTCGTGGCACAAACATTTGTGCTCCTGGAAAAAGTAAACGATGTAGAAGTTGATATGCTGCAACGTCTCCTGGTGGGAAGTTACAACAAAAAGGATAAGAAAAACAAATTCTGCATAGAAAAATACATATAAATGTATATAATATGTATATATATATATATATATATATATATATATATATATATATATATATATATATATATATATATATATATATATATATATATATATATATATATATATATATGCCCATTTTGAGGGTAATCGGTTGAACGGTGTAGAATTTTATATGCTGCATCGCTACCTGATGAGAAATTACAACAAAGAGAATAGTGTAAAAATCTTCTCCGTGAAAAAATACATTAATTAAAATCAACAAACTTTAATTTCATCAAATGAAATATTTATAAACACCAAAATTCCAATAATATAATTTTATATTTGTTGTTTTTAAATAGATTTGGTACGCCTATGCTTTGACGATGACGCCAAGGCGATGTATCCACAATACAATCCCCACTTTTTGTAATTCATTCATGATTTTACTACTGGCGTTTATAATTGTTGGCCGCAAAAATAAACGTGTTTATGAATGAATAGCCCTCTCTATGTATATTATTACTCTAAGGGGTAAACCAATACTTTTCTCGCATATAGAAAGGTTGGGCGGAAAAGTGAAAATCGTAGTTGAGCTTCACGACTTCCAAGTTAGAGGGAAAAATAAATATTGATGGATATATCAGAAGCAATAGCTATTTGTGTACCTAAGAGCGAAAGTGCTAGTTTTCCGAGCCTACAGAAGAAATCTGGAGGCCTGGAAAACCACTCTCGCGACGTGGAACACACAATAGTTCTTATCCTACACATAAAATTATTAGACTCTAAAATGACAAAAAGAAAGGTGGTAAATATTTTGACTGTAACGTTTAATGTTATGAAATGAATTAGCATTATAAATGGCAAATGATTTGTTGAAAATAAGATTTTCGCTGCACCTTGAAATGAAATAAACACCAATCCTTAAAATGTTTATATCTTCCTTTTGACTTTTCATGTTGCAAATTCAGTGTAGCCTATCTCGCTTAATCCCTTCCGGTGTAGAATAACGGCTGTCGAATTCGTCCATATTATGTAACATACTATTTTCAATTTTGGTTTCAATGTCAACTAAATCTAAAGGTACTTTCACAGTTAACAAATTAACAATTAGTAATTACAATTAGCCGTAGGACTGTAAGCTGTCGTTGCAGTTCAGCATTCATAATTGAATATATTAGTAATTATACTAAAACTCACCTCATTTTGTGAGGTTATTTATTATTAATCTTCTCCACCACTTTGTGTGATTTGATGGTATTGATACTTCTACATTGACAAATTATTGTTAATTGTCCACATTGTAACATAAGAAATACTGTTATAGTTATTTTTTATATACGGTTGGCACCATTTTAGGTTGCCCTTGATGTCAATAAAAAAAGTCAGCAGTTGCAATATGAATTTTGATAAAACTACAAGCTTAAAAATGGTCCGTAGTTATCATTAAAATAAAAGTCAACGTTTAAACATAATAACAACGTTACATGTTGTCAGGTAAAATCGTGGCTTCAAGTTTAATAAGATGTCAGATAATAGCGTATCCGGAATCAGGCCACCAAAAGCGTTTAACTTCAGTGCCGAAAACAGGTCCACAGCATGGAAACAGTGGCTCCAACGAGTGTTATTCAGGTGCAACCCAGTTAGAGAAAAAAGCAGCGGCGATTCAGGCAGCGACATTCATGGCAGTTATTGGCCCAGATGTTGTTCCAGATAGCTTCAATCTAACTATAGAGCAAAGCACGAATATTACGACCTTAAAAGAAAAATTTAACTCTCATTTCATCCCAAAAACGAATTTGTCTTTTGAGCGATACAAATTCAATAAAGCCAGTCAAGAGCAAGGTGAAATATTTGATGAATTTATAACGAAAATAAAAAATCACGCGAAAACTTATGACTTTGATACACACCACGATAGTCTCGTAATGGACAAGCTGATCATGGAAATTCGTTCTGAAAAGGTTAGAGAAAGGTTATTTGCTGAAGAAAATCTAACTTTGAACAGATGCTTGACCATATGCAGAGCTAGTGAACAAGCCAGGAAGCAGCTGGCTGAAATAAAAGTACAAGATGAAGCCGAGGTGCATAAAGTGAAGACTGAAAGTGAAGCAACTGAAGTCAGAACTGATCAACGCAAAGAAACGGAAGAATTCAACTGTAAAAGGTGCGACACGAGGCATAAACTTAAAAGTTGCCCTGCATTCAAAAATACGCGTGTAAAATGCAATAAACAAGGACATTTCTCATCACAGTGCTGTTCAAAATCCAAAATTAAGTTGAGCTAAAATAGGAAGCAGCTCTAAAGATTATTGGGTATGGTAACATACCTTATGAAATTCATACCAAACCTCCCTGAAATAACAGCCGTTAAGAGAATTGCTGAAAAAAGAAGTTGATTGGAATTGGGGCCCTGAACAAGAATCTGCAGTGAAGAAAATCAAGAAGTTGATAACAACACCGCCGGTTTTGAAAGTTTATGATGTTAACAAAGATGTTACTTTGTCAGTTGATGCAAGTTCCCCTTGTTTAGGTGAGTTTTATTGCAAGAATATCAGCCCGTAGCGTATGCTTCAAGAGCGCTGACTTCTGCACAATAAAACTACCCACAAATCGAGAAAGAAGCACTCGCTATCAAATTCGGGTGTCAAAAATTCCACGAATATGTTTATGACAAGAAGTTATACATCGTAGCAAATCATAAACCGTTGGAGACGATTTTCAAGAAGCCAATCCCAACCGTTCCTCCTAGACTACAAAAGTCTCACTGAAATAATACAGCTGTTAAGAGAAGTGCTGAAAAAAGGAGTTGATTGGTATTGGGGCCCTGAACAAGAATCTGCAGTGAAAAAAATCAAGAATTTGTTAACAACACCGCCTGTTTTGAAATTTAATGATGTTAACAGAGATGTTACTTTGTCAGTTGATGCAAGTACCACTTGTTTATATGCAGTTTTAATGCAAGAATATCAGCCCGTAGCCTATGCTTCAAGAGCGCTGACTTCTGCACAACAAAACTACCCACAAATCGAGAAAGAAGCCCTCACTATTAAATTCGGGTGTAAAAAATTCCACGAATATGTTTATGGCAAGAAGTTATACATCTAAACAGATCATAAACCGTTGGAGACGATTTTCAAGAAGCCAAAACCAACCACTCCTCCTAGACTACAAAATATTCTGCTGGAAGTTACACGATTTGCTTCAGAAGTCAAATACATAAAAGGCTGTGATATTCCAATAGCGGATGCCTTAAGTCGAGATAGTGATAATCCACTAGAAACGCTTGCTAATGAAAACGATGAGACTGAACTAGTTATAGCATTAGCCATGTTAGAGGCATCACAAACTGAAACCATTCGAGCTACTGAAGAAGACGAAGAGCTACAAACTCTAAAAAAAATTGATATGCATGGTTGGCCCGATAACATCATAGAGCTACCCAGACATATTCGTCACTACTTCAATTGTTGTATTGGCAAGGAATGCACAAAGACATTATCAAATTCGTAGACCGGTGTGGAATTTGCCAACGAGTTCAACGCAGTAACCCGAAACAACCAATAATCATAATACTATATTACGTAACATGTGTTGTAGGAAGCATTTTACGCACGAACGGAAAAGTTACACACGAAGCCGCGTAGCGGCGAGTGCGTAATTCCGTGAGTGCGTAAAATGCGTTACAACACGAGTTACGTACTATACTTTACCTACGACCTACTTGTAATTGTATTTATAATCTTATTAAGGGATTCAAAGTACAAATAAAAACGTACATCCTCGATGCCCAGCCAATTTTGATAAAAGTCGCTCCTCGATGCCCAGCCGTGCATCTTAGAAGTTCACCCTCGATACCCAGCCAAGTTTCGTAAAAGTCCATCCTAAGTAGTATTTATTTTTATTAAAAAGTATGTAGAATTACCGGAATTGCATAAAATAGCGTATACACCTCTCGACTAAAGTGACATTAATCCCTTAGGTGGATTACTTCCACCACCCGCGGGATTAAATGGGCCACTTTAGTCGCTTGGTGTATAATATACTATTATTTAGTAATATGAGATACATTCAGACAGCTAAAAGATGCGGATTGAATGAAACGGTACCATTTATCATATAATTCCAAATAACTCTTAGTATTAAATGCAATCTCATATCTAATAAATGTTATCTACCATTTATATATAGAATAAAATTAAACGTTCAATATCCAAGTAATACATTTTTAAATAAAATGGCTACGTCCATTGACAGTTGCTAAGTGGTTGCTATGGAAGCCGTGCGATTTACTTTACAGCCGTGCGTTTTGTTTTACCGAGCGTAATAGACGTCTTACATTGATTGCCGACTGTGTGTTTTTGACTACTTACAGGGGTGGTCGTAGGTAAAGTACATTACGAACTTACCGTGACAAATAGTCACGAGTGACCTATTCTCATTTTCCAATAACGAATATGTTATTATGACTGACAGTTATTCCAGTTTTTCCTATTTAAAAATGCTACGTAACCTCCGGCGAAGTCATCAAAACATTTAACAATTTGGTTTGCAGTGCATGGTATTCCAGAAGTGTTGGAAACGGATAATGGACCGCAATTAAGTTTACGCGAGTTCAAATACTTTAGAAGAAACTGGGGATTCATTCATTCGACTTCAAGTCCAAAATTCCCCCGTGCAAATGGCTTGGCAGAGAAAAGCGTTGAGATTGTCAAATCAATTTTGAGAAAATGTGAACTTGACAACTCTGATGTGCAACTTGCATTAATTAACTTCCACAACATTACTCGCACTGAACAACTAGGTTCTCCTGTTCAACGCCTAATGAGTAGAACCACAAGAACACTAATTCCTATCTCTGAGAAACAACTCGCTCCTAAAGTGATCTATAACGTGCCGGAAAATATATTGCCAGCAAAATACCTATGCATATAAATGGAAAAAATATGCACAAACATTAAACGAAGTTGATCGTGTCAGAGTCCAAATAGGCAAGAGAAATTGGAAGGAAGGATTAGGCCGCGAAGCTCTTAATCCACGATCGTACAATGTAACACTCAAAGACGGTACGACTGATCAAAGAAATTTGGCTCATCTACACAGAACCAATACGGTAGATACGCCGAATGTTAGCAATTAGGTCGTTCCTGAAGAAAATCCGACTGCAGGAACACCTATCGTTTCTTAGTACTAACTACGTTACTAGGTCTGGCCGAACAGTGAATCCCGCTCAAAGACTCAATTTATGATTTGTTTGTTCTTTGCATTTCATGTTCCATATTTCGTTCATTGTGTTTTTTCTGTAAAAAAGGAATATGTAACATAAGAAATACTTTTATAGTCATTTTTATATACGGTAGGCACCATTTTGGGATGCCTTAAATGTCAATGTATCAAAAAAAAGTTGGTAGCTGCAATATGAATTTTAATAAAACTACAAGCTGAAAAATGATCTGTAGTTATCATTAAAATAAAAGTTATTATTTAAAAATAATAATAACGTTACAAATACTATCAATTATTCTAACCCATCTTACAAACAGGACGCAATCAAACATCAGCTCATTACTACATTAATTTCCTCTTTTTGAAGGCAAGATTTCAATTACGATACGAATTCTGAGTTTAATTGTCCTTAGCAGTAATTGTAATTGCATTTTGCATGATACTGTAAGCCTTAATTTGGAATTTCAAAGTGACAGTCGCGTCGTCATTTATAATTGGGTGCCATCTAGTGTTATTTTTGTGAAGTTGTTTTCCCTGCCTAGCCTTTATTCACCATTTTTCTCGCCTAGCCGTGCAAATACCTACTTTCCCGTCCCAATAGAGCCACGAAAATAGGGTTTTCTAGTAGTATAGGATGAAAAAACAATTATTTATTCTCTTTGCATAACTTCAAAAATAGCCAAGGGCATGGAATATATCAAAACTCAGACGTAATGGGACGACTCTGACATGTGCACCTATGTAACTTGAGGCTCTAAACTTTCCTAATTTATTTCTTATTCAGTTTTGCAACTACTAATGACGATATCGACACAAATATTGATATTAGAGGCAGATAAGAACCGTGTCTCATATCGAGACATTCTATTTTTTCACACATTGATTTACCATTAAAATATCTCATGATCAATTAATTTGGTTACGTAATAACCTCAAAATATTGTATTAGTTAATTGAAAAAAATGTAAACAATCCATATGTGAATTTGTTAATACAATATCTCTCCTGGTTGCATTAACAAAAATCATGTTGAAAGCTTTCCCGAGTAAAAAGTTATTAGTATCATAAATATTGACGGAGCGTCAAACTAAAGATTAGCAAACATTGATTTCCCATGTAAACATTAGTAAGAGAGCTCTTTATCAATTCTCCTATAATCCATCATTTTCAACTATTGACAGGTTGCTAGGTTTATGCAACTACATCTCAACAAACATTTTGATATATTTGGATACATTTTAACATTGGTTGTATATACTGAGCTCCGCAATCAGAAGTATACTATAATCTTGTTCAGCGTCAGCAAAAAACAATAAATCATCTCTACGAGAAAAATATAAACAGTCAAAGTTCCTAGTCCCTTTCGCTTTTCTAGGTTAGGAGTAAAAAACTCTCTAATTTTTAACCGTTGAGTGGTTGGTTGGATATAATTCTCCCCGCAAATACGTTAATTTTATCCATTCGTTTTTATCAGAAGACATTTTCTCTTCTCTTCCAACCCGGGAGATTCGTACCGTTGATGGTATTTTCTATCACAGTGTTAGTCAATCCCTTGTAACCTAGAATATATTCGATTATTTTGTCTCTCGTTATAATGAAACCTTCATAAACATCTGTATTTCCTGTCCGATAAAACTAACAACTCTTTTTACTTTCATGAACATTTAAAAATGTTTCTCTTTAGTAGCAATCTATGATATATTGTTGTATAAAATCTGAGTTTTCAGATCATTTCTAACAATATTTCTCATTCATGTCAACTCATCTGCACCTTATTGGTTCAGAATAATCCTAATTAATTCTGATTCTAAATTCTGTTGGCTATTTAAACTAAAACAACCATATCGTACAATCGTAATATTAGCATAGTTATTGTTAGTTACTTCTTAAACTATTGATTGTTTGTTTCAAATGAATTCTGGTGATTGTACCCACCATGCAAATAAATATTACAGTTATGTTAATTCAACATCACATTGTGATAATGTTCTTCCTTTTTTTTTTCTTGTTTTCATCACATGCACATCTATACATCCGCTTATGCCCAGCTTGTGGCTGTTAACTTTTGTGATATTTCAACTCAACTTCTCAGCAATGTTAATGCGCTGCCTTTTTACATTACTGTGATGTTACTAGCACTTCCTCAAAAGAAAGTCTTTATAACGAACTAAAAACAACAACATTTGTGTTACATTCTGAAATGCCTTTTAACATCTTGTCGATGTTAATGCAATGTCTGAAATAGTATATTAATGTATAAGTGCATAAAGAGAACTTTCAAACACGCGCGATTTTTCGAGCACGACGGCGCAGCCGGAGTGCTCGAAATAGAGCAAGTGTTTGAAAGACCAGTTATCCACGAATACTTGGAGCTATTTTTTTTATTGGTGCACTTTGAAATCATTAAATATCATTATTATATTATTACTCCGAAAAATGGAAGTCCGTCCTCGATGCCCAGCCAAGTTTCATTTCATAAAAGTCCGCCCTCGATGCCCAGCCAAGTTTCGTGAAAGTCCATCCTAAATAGTATTTATTTTTGTTTGACGTTACGAGGTACTGCTGTCAGATCAATAATCAAAAAGTTTCTTTATTCATAGTTATGTATATATAAATAAATTTTGCAGAAAAAACCAAATAAGACATTGGTTCACAATGAAAATATACAATTTAGAAACTAATTAAAAAAGTTGTCATTGATACTTACGTTTCTCGAATTGTTGTTGTTACCATAGGGACTTTGAAAATCGCGCGTGTTTGAAAGTTCGATTTAAACACGCTGGGGCGTGCTTTAAATAGGTAATACATGAGGCATCAATAAAAAAAATAACATCTTATCAATGATCTAAATGCGACATTTTAAAAACAATACAGTGTATTATCGTAGATGTGGTATGGATATTACATAAACCTCTAAATAATATACCTCAAACATTCTACATGACATCCTATAGATGTTTCTGTGCCTAATCAGCAAATACAGGGTGTCGGCCATATTTCAAAAAATAGTCATGGTACAACTTTAAAAAAATACCTTCAGGAAAATTATAACGAGAAAACCTACCAACCCTCTCAGTGCTCGTTATAGATATGCGGGTTGTCTCACGTGGTACAACCCGTGCTCGCCAGTCGACTAGCTTCGAGTCGAAGAAGGGGTGGATTCTTCAAAAAATTATTAAGTTTCAAAAAGGGCGCCAGAGAAGTTTTGGCAAGCACCCAAGACTTCTTTCATTAGCCCACAACTCCTCAGTGGGTTAACAACACTCACTACACACTCCAAAGGTTAAACAGATAGGTAAGTTATCATGAAAAAAATAAAAGTCAGCAAGTATCCCCTGATTGAAGTTTTAATTTGTCACTTTGGACCAAAGGTCTCTTTTCAAAATATGTATTACAATATTACTACAATAATGTTCCAAATAATGTCTGAACTCAGCTGAAGGCTGTAGACTCAGAATGTAGATATGCTGAAGGCCGAAATCTACATAAATCCAAAAATTGCTAACCAATTTATCAGTTACAGCTTAAGTAAATAACTGTCAAGCAGGTTCTATAAACTTTGAGCAGAGCTGAAGGCTTCAAACTCAGGGTACAGAAGAGCTGAGGACCCCAAACTACACCGATGTCTCAATTCTATAATTATAGAGAAACGACCAAATGGTTCATGTATAATATCTCGAAAATACAACGATAATATATATCAAAAATTAACAATGTACAGTTACAAGGGTTCACACTTCCGCAATTTATACCAATATCACTATAAATATAAATAATTGCATGAGCATAAAACTTAAATAGCAAACGAGCTT
Source organism: Galeruca laticollis (assembly GCA_963921935.1). Lineage (NCBI taxonomy): Eukaryota > Metazoa > Arthropoda > Insecta > Coleoptera > Chrysomelidae > Galeruca > Galeruca laticollis. The sequence goes on from OY998176.1 coordinate 108,137,345, forward strand.
AGCGTTGCTAAAGAAAATATAATTCGAAATTATGTACGGCGCAAAATTATATACATAAAATCGTCAGAGTTTGAAATATCCACTAAATAACGCAGTACCCAGGTACGTACCGTAGTATCCTAGCGTATTTTAAACCATAAGCAAAGATTACCAATTTTAAATACATAGTACAAAGTGTAAAGCGAAATTATAGTGATTGCCGCAAAAAGAGAAATAAAACTTTACATAAAAAACTGTGAAATGTGACGCATAAGAGTGAATTTACAAATGAATGAGAAATACAAAGGAAAACTGTTCACTTATTCTTTTTCCGGAACCAGAACAGGAACTGAAGCCAATCCAGAATATTTCAACTCTCCTGGAACTGATTTCACTAACTCATTAATCTCCAATCAGTGATTTAATATCCATAAAAAAACCCTTTATAATGAATCCTTCTAACCAACGCCGTCTACGGAAATTTACCACGAATTACGCAATTCCACTAACTTCTACTGGTATCCTTAGTCATCGGTCATTTCTGGACCAGAAGCCTAACGGGTCAGAGCTGCCAGCTGTTGGTTTCAGCCGTATTTTCTTCCCCTACGTAGGAATTGTCGGGATTTTAGCAAAATACTTTATGGCTACCAGAGCACATACAGAAAATTTACGTTTGGAAGTGTGTGTTTTCACCTTGACGGCAAATGAAAGACTGACCACTTCGCGCATACAGTGCTTTGGATTCTCTCCGTCAACAAGCTTGCCAATCGTTAAATTTACGACAGATCGGCGAATACTTCGCGTTACAAAATGACCCTGAAAAGTAGCTGGAAAATATTTTTGAGTTCCTAAAATATCTGCTATGGGGTGGAATGAACACTTAAAAACATAATACTGTGATCATCTCCAAAAAAGACATACTTAAGGTATCCTAGAAATACAATTTTTGATATATTGTTGAGATTATGAAAAAATGTAGCTGAGGACTTTTTGTCCTTATTCTTCAAATAAGGGGTGAGGGAAGGTTCAACTCAAAAAACAAATGTAACACTTTTTTTTTAATCGATATCCATGTTTTTGGCGTCATTTGAAAGAGTTTCTCTTTAATAAGATATGCTTAACAAAAATAACAAAATTGAATAATTTTGTCAACGCTATGTGAAAATGTCAACAATTTTCTAATTTTTCTCGGAAATTTCAAATGTAATGAGTCATTTTTTTAAATTCTGATGAAAAGGGGTTAAAAAAATATGAATCTTTTCCAAGATATAAGATTCACAATATCAGATATAAAAATTTAAAAAATACTTCAATTCACATTTGAAATTTCCGAGTAGATACAAAATTATCTAATTTTGTTATCAATCTCATTAAACAGAAAAACTCTTTTAAATGCAGCTAAAATCATTAATATCGGTTAAAAAATGAAAAAATTATACATTTGTTCATAAATTTATTGATAATCTCATCAAGATTTCGAAAATTGTATTTTTAGGACACGTTTAGTATGTTTTTTGGGAGTATTATGTTTTCCAGTGTTCATTCCACCCCTAGCGGGGGTTATATTTATCTCCCACAATGAACAATATTTCAATTTTTTCCTCATTACTCAACCGAACCGCCATTTCTTGTATTTCATGAAATCTAACTAGCCATTTGACGTTTGCTGTCAGTGCATCTTAGATAACAAATCGTTCTATACGCAAATTGCTAATCTCCTGAATTTGTCAGGGCAATGCTGATACAGAGAAGTTAATAAATACAAAAAAATTATTTTTCCATGGCAGATGATATTGGATATTTGACAATAATTTTCAATAATGATCAACTTTTTTTTGACAACAATTGTTAATATTCTCAAAAATGAAGGTACTTTACTCTTGAGCAAAAATTCATATTTTTTACATACCTCGTATACTACTAACAAATTTTTATATCTGATGAGTGCATTCCAGGATTTGAACCAAACACAACTTTTTATGTAGGATAACTTTTCTTCATAAAATTAAGAAAAAAAATGTTTTCCATATGGTTCCGACTTAATTGGACACAGTGTATAAGTAAATGTGATTTCATACTCTATTTAACTCTCTATATTTCGATAGGTTTAATCAATTTTAAAAAAATGATTCCTGTAAAATTTGTTTTTTGATGGTTGCCACCTTGTTCGGGGCAGGTATTCAATTATAGATGATTCCATCATAAATCATACCATCGATACAATGTCCTTAATATTGTCATAGTGAATATCACCAAATTGTGAAACACAATTAAAACATTCACACATTACATTAACTGGCGATCTCAACATTATGTTAGTTTTTGAACATTTGAATAAAATGTATTAAAATGACGGACTTTGATTTTGTCACCAATGAATTAAATTCGTATGAAATAGTGTTTGTCGCATTAGCTTCTACTAAACTATTCCTTAACTTGTAGAAATATTGTTTAACTGTTTCCATTTGCTTACTTATCTCTTTTAAATTTATATAATGTATAAAAGTATGTTTAGTATAGATAACCTTACATAAACCTAAATTAATTGGTAGTACTAAGTTATTCAATTTGGTAACTTGTATGTCTTCGGTTCTACATTTGGTATGAAAAACCAGGAACAGGGTTTCATTTTGCTGCAATAATTTGCTAGAACCAGTCTTGGATTCTTTTATTATATTTTTTTTATAAATGTCTTCATTAGTTTCTAATATTATTTTTGAATTTTACATTTTGGTATTTTTTTTATTTCTAAATTTTGTTTGAATAATAACTTTGAGAATTCTTTGTGATTTTGTATATAATGAGATAGTATTGAGTGATCGTTCAGATCAAATAGAATTATTTAAAACCAAGAAATATTATTTTAATCGATAGAAGATCATTTAAATGACATGAGTATCATTTAAATCCGAAGAAAATTATTTTGAAAGATCTCAATTTTCATTCTAAAAAATTGAGTTATTTTTGTTCTAAATTTCTTTGAGATAAAATTACAAATAACGTGAGTTATCAAAACATTTTTCACGTTTTGTTCTAACGTCTGGTAGATGATCAATTTCTTTTTGAATCATCGAAACAAGATCATCAATTACCATTAACAAATTGAACAGAATTTTAAAAGAAAAATTGAATGTTTCATACTATTACTTCGAAAATTATTATCATATATGTATTCCTATAAATAAATATATTATTGGTTTTAACTTAAACTTAAATAATGATGAATGAAATCATTAAACGAAAGAATTGAATATTTTGTATTATTTCTTTAAAAGTATTATCATATCTATATATTTCTATGTCTAATTATCCTATTATCCTTTAATAATAAGTTCTAATGTTATGAACTAAATAATAATTATTTAAATTTTCGTTATTCTTGTTATAGTTTTAATTCTTATATCTATTTCAATCTTTGAAAATTATTATTCATATATTTCTAGGTTTAATTATCTTATTGTTATTTATTTCTAGCTTTGAAAAGTATTATTATCATGATATTAATTATTATCATTCATCTAATTACATATGTACATGGAATTTTCATAGCTTTTATACCATTTGATGACTTCATGTATTGAGTACCACCTTAAAGCAAAGTGTTCCCAGTACTTCCTTATGAACTCTTCCAATTCTTGAATATCTGGTTATCTTCTTATTTTATCATCACGGTTGTTACTTTCTTCTATCTTCGTATTTCTGTCAACAATTTTCTTACTTCTATTCTTTTTCATATATTCGTTTGTTTTCTCGTTAATATCTTCTATTTTCTTATTTCTACTTTTTTCTCTCTATATATATTAATTCATTTTCTTATATAAATTCTTCTTTGTATTTTCATTCATTTTCTCGTTCCTTTCTTCTATTTCATTATTTATAATTTGATTATTTTCTTCTACCTTCTTGTTGACGTTTCCATTTTTCATATCATCTTCTACTTCTTTTTCCATTAGAACCTGTATATTTTCATTTGCTTTCATTATCTCCTTATCCATTTTTCTTTTATTCCTTTTTAGTTTGAAATCTATGTCATTCAATACAATACTTTTATTTGTTGATTGAATATGAGATATATAAATTTTATTAATATTATATTCGTTATTTTTAATTAAATTATTTTCTACAACATTATTAATATTAAATAAATTTGACAAATCAGGTATAAAATTTATTTCATTTTTCTTATTATAATTTGGTTTTATACGATTTAGACGCAAGTTTTAGCATTAGTTAAATGTGGTTTAATATATGGAAAATATTCTAATTTTGAGTTTTTCGTTTTAATGTATTCTAACGGTTCATTTGAAATAATTTTAATTTCTGCTACCTCGGATTTCTTCTCTAGCATACTTTTCCTCTGTAAAAACGAAAGTTTCAAATTCCTCTAACTGATTAACTGTTTCTTTTATTACCTCTATTTCTTCCGTTTCTTCCGTTTCTCGATAATTATTGTTATATATTTCCCGTGATATGAAATTTGATCTTCGATTGTTATTTTGGAAGTAGCTATTATCAGTATTTCTGAATCTATTATTATCATTATTATTATTACCAGTAGTATTATTATTATTATTTCTATTTATAAAATTATTATTTCTCCTTGGAGAGTCCGTGAAATTTCTCGATGTTGTCGACATAGGCTCCGGTCTGGGTAAATTAGGTACAGGTATTTGGTGTGGCCTGAAAACATTTCGTTTTGGACCAAATACTTGCGCATTAGTCGGATAATGTCGAGGTTGTGGTTGTGGTTTTATATTAATTGGTTGGCTTGGAAAATTTTGTCGTGGTTGGAAACATTGATATTGGTTATAGTTATTTCCAAAATAATTTGAATAGTTATCATTCTGATTTTGATTAATATTATTTATTTGATTTATAACTACTAGATCGTCATATGGTTTAATATTTTCTAATTTTAATTTAAATAAATCACATTTGAGGGTTTTACCAGTAGCGGTAGCCATTTCGTTTATATTCACAGATAAAAATGAATTCTCAAAATTGTTATTAGATTTATTATTTTCTTCAATATTTAATTTATAGAATGTTTCCAATAAATTTTCCAATCCGTTCATGAAATAAATCGACAGCAAGTATATTAAAAATAAAAAATTATCTCTCCTACTCTTTTAAAAAGGTATGGAAAGTAAAAAAGGGAACGTGGCACTTACAATTGATTTGAAGAGCTCCTGTTTCTTCTTTCTTCGTAGATGGTAGATTATGGAATCCGCGCTCGATGTTGAAACACCAAATTGTGAGTTCTTTATACGAACGATTCGACAAAGTTTTTCACGACCGCAAAGATCTTACTGACGGCACCAATTATATATTTTTAACACCGGAAACTATTTTTAAAAACTTCATGTTTACAATATAATTAAAATTACCATACTTCCTACATAACTATTTAACAAAGCTTATTATGAACCGACAATGCTAAGAATGAATCAAAAGTATCTCAACGACTAACCAAATCTAATAACTATAACCATAACAACGCATCTTGAACAACATTTCCATATATATTAAAATGAAAGCAATACTCTGCATTTCTAATCTTATGTACAGTAACATAATATTCTTATTTATTTATAGAAATTCACAGTTCTATAACTCTGCATTGGAATCAAACCAAAAACAATATTAAAAAATAATATTTCTGTTGAAATTAACCAAATAAATCCTTATCAGCAATCCTTATCGGAGCTCTTTTTGTTGGATTCATGAAAGGAACAATACACTTCGAATTCTTTGCAAAATGCTAGAGAGTGAACTTCAAGTAACAAACAAAGCGACCTTTGATGAAATTATCAAGTCCACTAATGAACTGAAATTTTTTATTAAAGCATATGAAACGAGACTCATGTTAAAAACAGAAGAGGCGAAGAAGGAAATCCAAAAACTTAAACAGAAAAACGAAAGTTTGAGAGAAAAAGTGGTATATCTTCAAAGAGAGAGTAAAACGTCCAGTGAGGAGATAACGCCTGAATTCATTATCAATGATATAAAACAACTAGTGATGTTAGCGACCTGTACACAATAGGAAGAGGGCAAAATTGCCCAGTTAACAATGAACTGAATAATAATTTTCGAAAAAGCTTAATTTTTAAAAACTGCTCCAAGCTGCTTAGGGGTACACGCATTGAAATTGTGAACGATCTCACATTCAAACAACGACAGGAAGGACTAATACCAAGAAAACATCTCAATCTCGCTCGCTTGGATGGAAGTAGCAGGGACTGGTTAATGAGAAGAAATAAACTGATTGTTGATTATAGAGCATACTCGCCAGAAGAAGTGGAAAAAACGAGACTGAGCCAAACGCAGCTCACTCAAAGCCAAACAGTGCTCCTTCTACAGTTCCAGTAACCCCGAAAAATAAGGAACGGGCAGGGGAAAATCATCCTACCAGTCTTCAGAAGACTACTAAGAGCCGAACTGGATCCAGCACCACAAACAGGTATCAAATATTGTATTTGTACATAAGTGTTCTATCTGTAACTCTAACATATAATCTTGACTATAACGAATATCATCAAATTATTCAATCAGTGAAAAACTTTTGCACTCATGATGGTATACATCAGTATATGAACGAAGTTATTATTTGAGATCGACTTACACTAGTAATATCAAGTATAGAAGAAGGTAAGAGCCACTTGAACATCAATGTCTACAATAATAAATTTTCATTAACTCAGTTCAATATTAGTAGTATGGCAAAACATTTTGACGAATTATTGGTAATTTTGGATAAATTCACGGACTATTTTGATTGTATAGTACTGACAGAAACTTGGGAAATGAAAAATGAAATCCTCTTTAATATACCTGGATGTGAAAACGTTCATAGTGGGAACCCAGTAAATCAAAACGATGGGGTTATTGTATATATATATATATATATATATATATATATATATATATATATATATATATATATATATTAAACTGAAAATTATCTATCAAGATAAATTAAAACAGAGATATCACTAAGTTAATGTGAATCTTAGTAATAGATGACAATAAATCCAATAAATTGCATAATAGTCCATAAGACAACAATTTAAATATGAGTATAAATATGCGAAGAAACACTTACAAACAAGATACAACCAATATTGCATATAAAAAAATTGCTATTTAAGTTTGCAATTATTTTTTCTTCAAATTATATTTCATGACAGAAAACACAGACGTAACAAATAAATTACGTAAACATTAATTTGGTACATAACAATGATTATCACGGTATAATATTACATGAATTTCAAAATAAAATTCCATAATTGTAATTTTATATATTATAGACACTTTTCAGAAACCCTGTATGTTATGTAAATTATGGATAATTTTGGTATAAACTTCAAGGTCAAAATGTCATCGTAAAATGACGTTCGGTTAATAGTTCGAACGGTGTAATTTCGGAGTGACATTAGGAATGCATAAGAACAAAGTGAACTTATCTACAGTAACATAGAAAACAGATATTTGGATTTGAAAACAATGATGTTTATTTATAAACAATTGAAAAATAAAACAAAAATTAAAAACAACTAAAAGTTGTTGATTGAGAGCTTGAGAGACGCGGTGTAGATTCAATAATGTGAGGACGCATTAAAATTACTCTCCTCTAAATTTTTATAAATCTCAAACATTTTGATATATTTTAAGTTTAAAGAATTAATCATAGTATTTAAAAACAATGATGCTATAAAATAACAGAAACTTTCTATCGAATACATAATAAAAAGTGATAAAATTAGTGAAACGCCGAGAATTGGTAAGATGAACAATTTACCTTTATTAATCTGCTTTTCGTTTGCTCATTCACGTATCTTCTGTGAATAAATTGTTGCTCCTGGCGAAATAAAGCACGTCACATCATTTTAATATCAAGATTTCGCATATATGATCATAGGCGATCGTATTTCTTCCAAATGTTTCATCCCAGAGACAAGAAGATGCCAAGCATAGACTTTTCTTTTCGTGTGTAACATATTTGTCCTATAAAACATCGTTCATAATTTTCATTTGTTAGGTTATATTGTGTAAAAATTTATTCGTTGGTAAAATTATTAGATATAGATATTCAATCTCCACTAGATCGGGATAGAACATTGAACTTACATTAAAGGAAATAATAAAGGAAATAATACTCACCAAATCATTACGATAAATCATCAGTTTGCCTCACAAACACACTTGGTTTTCATTCTTTATTTAATAACTGAATTATCATTACCATAGAATAACTCAACGTCACGTCAACATTAACAAATTATTAGAGTAGAGATTGAATGGTTTGTGGAAGCTTTCAAAAACATATAGAGATAAGTTATAGGAAGCGAAATTTATTTGATATGTTTCATATTTAATAGTATTCATAAAAAAATAAAAAAAAAACGTACTTACGCAAAGGTTTAATTAATATGATTATACAATTATGATTCAGAAAATGTTCATTATTCAAACAACTATTCACAATTAAAATCTATTTATCTATGTTTTTCCTTTCTTTTCTTTGATATCTTACCTTTCAGTTTCTTGTTACTACCGATCGCCAAGTGCCGAATCTCATCCCTGAGGTATAGTATCATAAAGTTACATAACTCATAATTTTGTTACTAAATAAAATTTTGAATTGGAAATTAGCGGTTAGCTAAACCAATTCTGGCGCCCACAATCATTAAAAAAAAATAATATATTTAAAGTCAAATCAATTATAAATAAATACTCATAAATATAAGATCCATAATAAAGTAGCATCCCAATATAGGATCATTAATAAATAAGTAAATGTTATTACTCCAATATTTAAATACATGATAAAAATGGCAAGCCCAACGCATGGCGATTGTTGAACAATTGAAATAACGCTAGTAACAGGAACAGGTTATTATTTTTGAGATATCTGAGGGAATTTTTTTTTAAAAAACAATGACAGACAAAACAATAAACGTTGACGAACTGACGGTAGAAGACTTAAAAGAACTTTTGAAAACTAGGAACATGGACGTGAAAGGAAATAAGCAGACACTGAAAGAACGTTTGACAGCGACCCTTCAAGCTGAAGAAGCAGCAGGATTGGAAGAAGGAGATGGCATAGTGAAAGAAGTTCACCACTACGTAAAACCGACACCAAATGAAAATCAACAACTACTAGACATGATGAAAATAATGATGGCAGATATCAAAAGCGCAAAGGAAGACATCAAAAGGACCAAAGAAGAAATAAAAGAGGACATTAAAAAAACACAGGAAAGCACAAAAGATGAAATAAAAAGTATAAAGGAAGAAATCAATAAAAAACTGGATCAACAAGAAGAAAAATTTGCAGGACATATGGTGGAAATGAAAAAACAGTTTGAAGATCATAAGAAAGAACAAGAAGAGAAAATGGATAAGTTATATGGACATCTAATACAAGAAGGCAATATTAGGAAACAAGAAATTGAAGAGATGGGAAATAAACTGCGAGAAGAAGGAAAGGAACAGATAGGCAGAGTGGAGAAAAATATAATGAAAACCCACGCCAGAATAAACGATGTTGAACAAGGCATTCAATTAAATTTGTCGATTGCGGAGGAGATGAACCTAAAAACGCGAAAAGAACTTATATGGGAAATGGATTCAAAACTAAAACAAATCAAGGAAGATGGAAACTTACGAGACTTTACAAAATTGGAAAAGGAAATCAAAGAAGATTTCAAGAAGAAGATGATGGAGTTAGAAAAAGAATTTGGAAATATAAAAAACAAAACGAATACAAACAGTAGCACTCAAGGGGTAAATTATATCTACAATTATGGGGAAAGTAACCTCAGATTTGACGGGGATACCAGGAAAATGCATCCGAAAATTTTCCTGAGATATCTTAAAAATAAAGTAAAAGGTATCAGAGAGATAGAGGATCTTAAGGAAATAATAAGATCTCATCTACATGGTCAGACATTACTTTGGTTCACATGTAATGATGTGAACATTAATAACTTCACTGATTTTGAAAATAATTTCCTAAAACAATATTGGGGGGAAACTGAACAAAATTGTGTTAGGGAAAAGTTGTACTTTGGTAAGTTCGATACCAGAAGGAACAGCAATATGAGTAGTTATGCTCTATCATTATATTCACAGGCACAGTATTTAGAGCCAACTATTTCCGAGCAAGAAATAATAATATTCTTGTCTCGACACTTTAACGATAACGTAACGCAAGGCATAGCCATACAAAACATAACAAATTTCCAATCAATATTAGATTACCTAAATAGAGTACAGAGAACAGTTCATCATAACAATAATAGACGTGACAACGACGACTATAGAAATAACAATTACAGACATAATAATTATAACAATCAATATCATGACACAAACAATACTAACAACAACAGGAGATTTGACAGAAATAATGATAGGACAAATAACAACAATAACAGGTACACCAATTATCCAGATAGGAGACAACAACAAAACAATTATAATAGGAGAGAGAGAAGAAACTCTGATGGAGATATGAGAAGGACGAACAACATAAGACGTGACACAAGAACTGACAGAATGAACAGTTTAGAAAGGAATACAACTAATAGTGACACAAACTTTAATCAAACTAATTTAAGTAACAATAATCATAGTAATAATAATGTTGTAGTTCCCGTGTCATCCTCTGGTGCGGAACAACAGTTTTTCCACTAGAGGGTGAATATGGTAGGTTGAGTTGGTGCAGCTATGTTCACCCACGCGAATTTCTAAAGGTACAGGACCAGCTAGAACAAAACAATGAAACTTTAATTATATATATGGAACGATAGAAGGCATTAGTATAAAAATATTGATCGATACCGGGTCAGAGATATCATTAATAAATAACAAATTCGTAGATCAATTAAATACATCAAAGAAAAATTTCGTCAAGGTACCAAAAGTAAGCTTAATAGGAATAAATCAAAAGAAATTAACTATTTCAAGTACTTCGATAACCGTCGCATTAAAATTCAAGGAATGGGAATCTATGGTACAACTGCTAGTAGTGGAAGATATGGAATGTGAACTATTGCTAGGATCGGATATTTTGTATGAAAACAAAGCAATTATTAATTATGAAGGAATGTACATAATCTTTAATAAAGAAAAAGTGGATTTTAGTTATGAAGAGAAAAATAATAATTCAAAAAGGGATGAAGAGTTAATAGAAGAAGTAGATAAATGTATTAATTATAATAAGAAAATCGAAGATGATATGGAACAGAGATATGATTATAGGCAGGAAGGAAAAATGAATGGAGATATGATGTTGGATGGCAATGGAGAAGTAAATTTGAATAATAATAATATGCCGGAATGGAATTTGGATATAGATGGAAAAATAGAGTGGAAAAATGAAGTAATGGAGATGTTGAGAGAACATGGAAGTTTGATTAATGAAGAATCTCGAATTGCAAGAAATTATGTACACAAGATTGAAATGAAAAAGGATCAACAATTTCAACAAAGAAGCTATCCGATACCCTACAAATATCAAGAAGATGTGAAGAAATCTATAAATAAATTATTAGAAGATAAAATAATAGAACATAGTACCACCCCGTATATCAATCCAGTAGTAATAGTGAAGAAGAAAGACGGAGATATAAGAATATGCCTTGATGCACGAAACTTAAATAAATGTACAATGCTCGAGTATGAATCACCTTTAACTATCGAATCGATACTAGGAAAGATAAGTAAAGTAAAAGTTTTTTTCAAGCTAGACTTGAAACACAGCTTCTGGCTGATACCACTACATCCGGAAAGCAGGAAGTTTGTAGGTTTCAAAATTAATGGGGAAGTATATCAATTCCGAGTAACGCCATTTGGTATACAGAGCGCTACAGCAGCACTATTAAAAGCACTAAACAAAATTTTAAATAAATATGACCAATTTACGATACACTATGTGGATGATATACTTGTTTTTTCAAATAGTGTAGAAGAACATTTACAACACCTACGGACAATTATAACAGAACTTGACGAAAACGGACTGAAACTGAACATACAGAAATGCCAATTTTTGAAGAGAGAAGTGATATATTTAGGCTACAAGATCACAGAGACAGGAATCGAGATGGATCCAGAGAGAGTAAGAACCATTAGAGAGTATAAAAGACCGAAAAATCTGAAGACACTTCGGGGGTTTCTTGGTATGCTTAACTATTTTAAACGAATGTTGGAAAATTTAACTGATCTGGAACTACCTTTAATGGAGCTACTGAGAAAGGGAGTAAAATGGAATTGGACCAGTAAACAAGAAGACGCCTCCAATAAGATCAAGGAACAGTTCATTAGAAACATAAAATTATACCATCCGAACTATGAGAAGATTTTCATTTTAAGGACAGATGCATCCAGAAACAGACTAGCTGGAGTTTTAATGCAGGAATATGATGACATGTATGTACCCGTATCATTTGTCTCTAGAATAACGAAAAGAGCAGAGAAGAATTATGGAGTAAGCGAATTGGAGCTTGCTAGCATCATATTCTGTGTGAATAAACTCAGATACTTCTTACTGGGAGGAAAATTTATAATTGAAACCGATAATCAGGCTTTGTTGACAATATTGACCAACAAGATGAATAATGCCAGAATCCATCGATGGGCATTACTTCTACAGGAATATGACTTCGAGATAAAATATATTCCAGGAATTCAAAATGTAGTACCAGACTCGATCAGTAGAATGGACGGAGAGAAAAGAAGAGATACGAACGAAGCTAGAGTGGGAATTAACATCATGAAGCGGAACAGTGGCATGTTTTCTTTGGAACAAATAAAACAGGAACAACTATTACTAGAAGAGAAATACAAAAGAAGATGCTCTGAAAAGGATGGAATATTGTATAAATTGATGAATGACAAGGAATTGTATGTAATATCTGAAAATTTAACAAAATTAATTGTAAGAAAAATACATTTAGATTTTAATCATTTAGGAATTAGGAAGACTCATATGATATTTCGAGAAAATTATATATCAAAAAACGATATCACGATCATAAAGGATTTCATTAAACAGTGTGAACTATGTCAACTATCAAAGGAAAAGAACATACATCATGAAAACGTACCGAAATCCATCATAGCAGAAAATCCATTAGATATAGTAGCAATAGACTTCATCTCAAACCTTATACCAAGTTATAATGGTAACAAACACATTTTGGTAATCGTAGACATTTTTTCTAAGTTTATTAGTACCTATCCTTGTAGTAAAACAAATGAAAATTCCATTAAAGCATCGCTAGGAAACTATTTCAAGAAATATGGAAAGCCAAAGAAGTGCATAATGGACAATGCTACATACTTCCGGAACAAAAGGATAGTAAAATGGTTGAGAGATCTGAAAATCCAACAGGTCTTCACAAGTATCAGACATCCCAATAGCAACCCTGCAGAGCGAGGAATTAAGGAGGTGATAAAGCATCTGAGGATACTTACATATTACGAAAACCGTATGTGGGAAGAACGTCTAAAGGAGACCACAGACTTTATAAACAACATACCTAATATCGTTACGGAAATAGCACCCATTACTTTATTTACAGGAACAGAACCAGATAGACCATGGATTAGTGAAGTCAACTATAGTAAACTCATTAGAATAGCAAGAGAAAGACAAGCAAGACAAGCTGACAAATATATTAAAAGAAAACTAGCTAAACTTAGAAATAGGAAAACATTTAAAAAAGGTGACTTGGTAATAATAAAAGCATTAAGAGTACCTAATCATAAAAAAGGAATATGTTCTAAGCTACAGTTACCTTACGAAGGTCCTTATTTAGTCGAAACCAGTCATGGAATAAATAGCTATAAATTGATACATCCTGACACTCATCGAGAACGTGGAATTTTCCATATCAACCAGCTGCATCAATTTAACACCAACCAATCATCAATTTGACACCATCAGTTGTAACTAAAAAATTGAGAAACATTGGAATTAGAGATATTATTTAGTTAATCAAGTATAAAATAGTTTATTTAGTCAATCTTAATTGAGAATTAATATTAGTGGAATTAAGATTCATTAGTAGGTTAAGTATAAGTTAATTATGAGAATCTAGAAGATTTCTTTAGTATTGAGAGAGATTTAAATGGGGAATTAATTAAATAAGTAGTACATGATTATGAAATCATATATAAAAAATCAAGGTAAACTTCTATAGAATATTCTTGTCAAACCAAGAATAATTCTATAGAATTTTAGGGAATGTTAAACTGAAAATTATCTATCAAGATAAATTAAAACAGAGATATCACTAAGTTAATGTGAATCTTAGTAATAGATGACAATAAATCCAATAAATTGCATAATAGTCCATAAGACAACAATTTAAATATGAGTATAAATATGCGAAGAAACACTTACAAACAAGATACAACCAATATTGCATATAAAAAAATTGCTATTTAAGTTTGCAATTATTTTTTCTTCAAATTATATTTCATGACAGAAAACACAGACGTAACAAATAAATTACGTAAACATTAATTTGGTACATAACAATGATTATCACGGTATAATATTACATGAATTTCAAAATAAAATTCCATAATTGTAATTTTATATATTATAGACACTTTTCAGAAACCCTGTATGTTATGTAAATTATGGATAATTTTGGTATAAACTTCAAGGTCAAAATGTCATCGTAAAATGACGTTCGGTTAATAGTTCGAACGGTGTAATTTCGGAGTGACATTAGGAATGCATAAGAACAAAGTGAACTTATCTACAGTAACATAGAAAACAGATATTTGGATTTGAAAACAATGATGTTTATTTATAAACAATTGAAAAATAAAACAAAAATTAAAAACAACTAAAAGTTGTTGATTGAGAGCTTGAGAGACGCGGTGTAGATTCAATAATGTGAGGACGCATTAAAATTACTCTCCTCTAAATTTTTATAAATCTCAAACATTTTGATATATTTTAAGTTTAAAGAATTAATCATAGTATTTAAAAACAATGATGCTATAAAATAACAGAAACTTTCTATCGAATACATAATAAAAAGTGATAAAATTAGTGAAACGCCGAGAATTGGTAAGATGAACAATTTACCTTTATTAATCTGCTTTTCGTTTGCTCATTCACGTATCTTCTGTGAATAAATTGTTGCTCCTGGCGAAATAAAGCACGTCACATCATTTTAATATCAAGATTTCGCATATATGATCATAGGCGATCGTATTTCTTCCAAATGTTTCATCCCAGAGACAAGAAGATGCCAAGCATAGACTTTTCTTTTCGTGTGTAACATATTTGTCCTATAAAACATCGTTCATAATTTTCATTTGTTAGGTTATATTGTGTAAAAATTTATTCGTTGGTAAAATTATTAGATATAGATATTCAATCTCCACTAGATCGGGATAGAACATTGAACTTACATTAAAGGAAATAATAAAGGAAATAATACTCACCAAATCATTACGATAAATCATCAGTTTGCCTCACAAACACACTTGGTTTTCATTCTTTATTTAATAACTGAATTATCATTACCATAGAATAACTCAACGTCACGTCAACATTAACAAATTATTAGAGTAGAGATTGAATGGTTTGTGGAAGCTTTCAAAAACATATAGAGATAAGTTATAGGAAGCGAAATTTATTTGATATGTTTCATATTTAATAGTATTCATAAAAAAATAAAAAAAAAACGTACTTACGCAAAGGTTTAATTAATATGATTATACAATTATGATTCAGAAAATGTTCATTATTCAAACAACTATTCACAATTAAAATCTATTTATCTATGTTTTTCCTTTCTTTTCTTTGATATCTTACCTTTCAGTTTCTTGTTACTACCGATCGCCAAGTGCCGAATCTCATCCCTGAGGTATAGTATCATAAAGTTACATAACTCATAATTTTGTTACTAAATAAAATTTTGAATTGGAAATTAGCGGTTAGCTAAACCAATTCTGGCGCCCACAATCATTAAAAAAAAATAATATATTTAAAGTCAAATCAATTATAAATAAATACTCATAAATATAAGATCCATAATAAAGTAGCATCCCAATATAGGATCATTAATAAATAAGTAAATGTTATTACTCCAATATTTAAATACATGATAAAAATGGCAAGCCCAACGCATGGCGATTGTTGAACAATTGAAATAACGCTAGTAACAGGAACAGGTTATTATTTTTGAGATATCTGAGGGAATTTTTTTTTAAAAAACAATGACAGACAAAACAATAAACGTTGACGAACTGACGGTAGAAGACTTAAAAGAACTTTTGAAAACTAGGAACATGGACGTGAAAGGAAATAAGCAGACACTGAAAGAACGTTTGACAGCGACCCTTCAAGCTGAAGAAGCAGCAGGATTGGAAGAAGGAGATGGCATAGTGAAAGAAGTTCACCACTACGTAAAACCGACACCAAATGAAAATCAACAACTACTAGACATGATGAAAATAATGATGGCAGATATCAAAAGCGCAAAGGAAGACATCAAAAGGACCAAAGAAGAAATAAAAGAGGACATTAAAAAAACACAGGAAAGCACAAAAGATGAAATAAAAAGTATAAAGGAAGAAATCAATAAAAAACTGGATCAACAAGAAGAAAAATTTGCAGGACATATGGTGGAAATGAAAAAACAGTTTGAAGATCATAAGAAAGAACAAGAAGAGAAAATGGATAAGTTATATGGACATCTAATACAAGAAGGCAATATTAGGAAACAAGAAATTGAAGAGATGGGAAATAAACTGCGAGAAGAAGGAAAGGAACAGATAGGCAGAGTGGAGAAAAATATAATGAAAACCCACGCCAGAATAAACGATGTTGAACAAGGCATTCAATTAAATTTGTCGATTGCGGAGGAGATGAACCTAAAAACGCGAAAAGAACTTATATGGGAAATGGATTCAAAACTAAAACAAATCAAGGAAGATGGAAACTTACGAGACTTTACAAAATTGGAAAAGGAAATCAAAGAAGATTTCAAGAAGAAGATGATGGAGTTAGAAAAAGAATTTGGAAATATAAAAAACAAAACGAATACAAACAGTAGCACTCAAGGGGTAAATTATATCTACAATTATGGGGAAAGTAACCTCAGATTTGACGGGGATACCAGGAAAATGCATCCGAAAATTTTCCTGAGATATCTTAAAAATAAAGTAAAAGGTATCAGAGAGATAGAGGATCTTAAGGAAATAATAAGATCTCATCTACATGGTCAGACATTACTTTGGTTCACATGTAATGATGTGAACATTAATAACTTCACTGATTTTGAAAATAATTTCCTAAAACAATATTGGGGGGAAACTGAACAAAATTGTGTTAGGGAAAAGTTGTACTTTGGTAAGTTCGATACCAGAAGGAACAGCAATATGAGTAGTTATGCTCTATCATTATATTCACAGGCACAGTATTTAGAGCCAACTATTTCCGAGCAAGAAATAATAATATTCTTGTCTCGACACTTTAACGATAACGTAACGCAAGGCATAGCCATACAAAACATAACAAATTTCCAATCAATATTAGATTACCTAAATAGAGTACAGAGAACAGTTCATCATAACAATAATATCATCAATCATTAAAAAAAAAATAATATATTTAAAGTCAAATCAATTATAAATAAATACTCATAAATATAAGATCCATAATAAAGTAGCATCCCAATATAGGATCATTAATAAATAAGTAAATGTTATTACTCCAATATTTAAATACATGATAATATATATACACAAAAAACATAGAATCGAATATTGAGGAAATTGGATTTCTGAGGGTTGTTAAGACTCATATATTTTCATGGAAGCACATAACTATAACAGCAGTGTATCCACTACATTGTGTAGATAATAACGTATGTATAGAGGACCTTGAAAATTATTTGCAAACACTTCATAAATCTGATATTCAAGTAGGTACTGGTTGGTGACATCAACATTAACATACGAGAAACTAACCATGTGGTTGTGGATTATCTAAGTGTTCTGTCGCAGTTTGGGTTCAAATCATACAAAAATTAGTTCACACGAATTGAAGCGCAAAATAAGACAAGAAAAAAAGGAACAAACTCAACACTCAACTAAGTCTGTTGATTATAAAAAGCTGGAAATTTTGACAACTAAAATAAAGCAAATAATGGAAAGGGTCACAGTTCGTAATAAAATTTTACCAAACTATATAATTAAAGACCATGGATCACATCAGAAATTACTTTATGGATGAAAACAAGGGACAAATTATTTGAGGAAGCTAAAAAATTTCTTAACAATGAAGAATATAAGGTAACAATTATAGTAACAAATGAAAAATACAAGTATTACAAGAAGATAATAATAGAGAATAGAAATAACCCAAAAGTTCTGTGGTCTACTCTCAATGAATTTTCAGGAAAGCTTAAAAAAATCAAACTGTCGATCTGAAAGAAATGAAAACAGAGGATAACTCAATAATCTCTAACAAACTCGATATCGCGATTGTATTTGCTAGCCATTACTCAGGTGTGGGTAAAGTAATGGCTCAAAAAATCAGGCAAGAAGCACAGGAGGTAATACATCAAAATGTGAATGGCATGATGGGTGATACTGTCTTCCTAACACAATGTGATGACGCTGAGATATCGAATGTAATCAAAGAGCTGAAGATAAACACAGCACCTGGGTATGGTGGAATTTCTGTGATGGTTATCAAAACATTAGTTGAACATATAGCTAAACCTTTATGTATTTTGATAAACTTTATTTTTGCTACTAGCATATGCTCTTCAAACTAGAGAATTACAATTGTTAAACATGTGTGTGTGGGGGGGGTATGGGGGTCACTGGCTGGGAAATAAATCCTTCAGCCACGGATTTTTTTTTATTTAAAGATAGACAGGACGTGTTACTTGAATCTACATTTCAACACCGTTAAAGATCAAATTTCGTTTGTCTAAAGAACTCCACCAGAGTGTCAAAAACTATTTTATTATTCAGCCCCAATAAATGAGGTAGATTTACGGAGAACTGTATGTTTAATTTAGTAATGGATTTAAAAAGATATTCTCTTTCTTTTTTATATTTGTTAGAATTAAATATTATATGATTGATTCCTGCAATAGTAACATTATCACAACTACAAGCAGCCGTATTAGCAATACCTAATTTATGAAGATTTAAACAAACTATATTGTTTTATTTCATCGTTCAGTATGGATCTTCATCAAGTAAAAGCCTCATCTATTCAATTTTCAGATTTTTATTGTTAGAATATGTTATCTGTATATCTGAAACTGATTGTTAAACATGTATTTAAGTCGGTAATAAAAAATAAAGTAAATAATTACCGCCCAATAAGCATAATATCCAATCTAGCAAAATATGCGAAAATATCCTCAAAAATCATTTGATTGCTTTCGTAGAAAGGCATCATATAATTTCGGATTTCCAATTTCGTTACCAAAACGGAAGATCAACTTCTGATGGCATAGCTAACTTAGTCACACAAATATATGAACACTTGGATAAAAAACTACCATGTTTGGAAGTATTTATCGATTTAGCCAAGGCCTTCGACACCATTACTCATGAAAAATTATTGTTGAAATTGAATAATCTCGGTATCAGAGGTCTGGTAAATGATCTTCTCAGAAATTACCTCAATGAAAAAATACAATTGGTTAAAATAGACTGAGTGACCCATTGGAAATTAAATACGGAGTTCCCCAGGGTACTGATTTAGGGTCAATCCTGATTATATTATGTTATCCACTAATATTTCTAGAAGAGTGGTCTCATATATTATGCCGATGCTAATAATTGTTGAAACAACCTGAGAATATGTAATATATCATACAAGAAACGATATTGACACTATAGTTAATTGGATCGATTATAGTTTACTGACAATAAATATTGATAAAACATCTTACAGTTATGATTTTCCCACTGCACAAAATATAAATATTCATTTAACTAGCAGAAATAAGTACATAACTCTAAAACAATCCAGTTCAGTTAAATACCTCAGAATACACATTGACCAAAATCTGAAATGGAGAATACAGGTAGACTATCTTTATAAGAGTGTCAGAGCCCTTTTGTATGATTTTCGAACACTTAAAAACGTACTGTCCATGATTTGCGCAGTATATATTTTTCGTTAGTCCAGTATCTCTTAATGTATGGAAATCTAGGATGGGGTAGGTTCTATAGTACAACTGCACAACCGCTTATGGTACTACAGAAACGATTCCTCAAAATTATCTACAATTTGGATTTTCGTTTCCCATCGGCACAAAAACTCCAATATTGTGAACTGATGAGCTTGAAGCATCTTTATTTTAAACAATAATTAGTATTTATATTCTCAGAAATAAGTTCAAAAACCATCAACAGAGACATGAAACCCACATAAGAGGGAATAACCTAGATATGCTGAAAATGAACAAAGCTATTGGACAATTACATAAATTGGACCCAAATTATTCAAACTTGCGCCTGATCAGATAAAAACGGAACGAGTGTTCAAGTTGTTCAAAATTCAAGTGATCATATGGCTTTTAAATGGAAATATGATATTATTATAACATTACTATGAACAAATTGCACTGAATTAATCTCTCAATTTTAAATTTATTTTTACATCCCTACTTAGCATGTAAATACTTCTAATTTGGTATGAGTTTGTATTTTATATTGTAGCATTTAATATTTTATACGTTTCACATAATACATACTTTTAGTTAGAGATTTTTTATTATTATATTTCATGTGTCTGTTTTTGTGATATTACTAGGAATATTATTCACACTGCTGAAAAGAGAGATTGCTAGTAACTACCAGAACAATATTTGAAACTGGAAAATGTACTAATATTGTTAATACTATTGGGAATATAAGAACGTTTGCCCGAGTATTTCAAAATAATTTATATCTTGACCATTTTCAGTGGAAATAATTTTGGTGTTTCGTAGATAAGTTTTCCAAAAACTTGGTTGAATCATCGATGCCTATGTTTTCGCTGATGAAATTTTACTAATTTTACTCGGTCAAACAAACTTTTTTTGTGTTTTCCTACCTATATTAATCGCCCATTGTTTTATTGTATGCTTTTATAAATTCCTGTAATTTGGTGATCAATAAATACTACTACTACTAATATTTGGAACGTATTACACATTTTTAGTTCTGTGATTTAGAAAATCCATGTTATCAAGTCAATATATCTCATTACTTAACACTCCTTCTGACTTTTAGAGAAAAAGATTATTTGCTTTGATAGTACCAATAAAAGTAAGATATAAATAAAGAATTGAATTCACGTGCTGCAGGGTACCGCTACAAGTAAAATACTCTGTAAATAAGTGAATGTGTTAAAATTAAGAGTATAATTATTGACTAGCCAGACTGGTACTTTCGCTCAAATGAGTTTGTTATGAAATATATACCTTGAAATAGGCCGCTATGAACTCAAGATTATACTGAGTATATTTTCTGGAGTGTCCTTCATATTAAATAATAAACATAAGCGTTATACGGAAATAAATAGGAAAAAAAAACTATCTTTCTTATACAGCTTTCATTTCAAAATGTTTCCTATGCGTGATGAAAATCGTTTGTCTTGGAAAAATAATAAACACTCTACGTAGAGGAAGGTTATTTCCCAACAGAGAAAATCTCATTACCTTCGTCTCGTTTTTGACGGAAAGGTATGAGAGAAAACTGTGATGGGTAGTTTGGTCTATATGAACAATCTCCTAATTGATCGTAGCGGTGGAATTGAAAAAGTATGTGTAGCTCTGAACATTATTCAGAGACTTTTAATATATTATAAATGCTTCAATTTTGGTACATTACCTGGTCTGATACAATTATACAGTGCGTGGATAATGTAGCGCTTAAATTTATCATTGGCTAAACGATGAGAAAATCCCGAAACAGGACGATTTTTTAAGGAAATTAACTGTCTCGATCCTTACTTCGTGGAATCTACTCATATTACTGTTTTGAATGAAACATACTCTGTCTAGATATTTCACAATATATTGAAAAAAATGTTAAAAATTCTAAGAAATTTGACAATTGTTTCGATATTAAATATCATCATCAGAATGACAGAAGTGACATTGCATTTGATGCCAACCTGATGTTTAATAGTTATTTCTGGCTAGACCAAGAAATGACCTACCTTTTAAATAACTTAATATATGTTAATAGAAAAATAGATAAGGAAGGAGATATGATATTACAAATAGTAAAGTTTTTATATTATTAGCCGTCTGGGGATATCCTGGATATCTTTTTCCCAATTTAGATCAGTATAACTGGGCAATGATATATAAAACCGGGAAAACTATATCCGCTGATATTCACAATTATCACTTAAGAAGACAGTTTAAAAGTGGAATTGTCTAGAAACAGTAAGTATCATTTGAAACAGTAGAATGATTTTTGATTTGAATTACAATTTTCAAAAATTATCTATGATACAGGGTAAAGAAACTTTTCAGTGATAATGTCAGCATCAGTTTTCAATTTGCGGATTACACTTTCTGAGCTGATTCCTAAAATGTATGTGTGATTCAAATTGGTAAGGCAAAAGTTGTTTATGCCAATTCATTACATACAAAATAATATATTAATAATGAAGGTACAGTCTAACAAAAACAAACCGAAGAAAATATACAGTAATGTTAAAATATTTCTCCATTGACTACTAAAAAACGAATTAACTTGTTAATAAATTCGTCTTTCTCATTTTATAGAACTCTGGCTTCGAGGTAACGCTTATTATCAGGTCTGTTAGTGTTGGTTTTACATTCTATGTATCCCCACAAAAAAGTATGTATATTGGGATGAGATCGGGTGATCTGGCAGACCATTCCACTGTTCATTCCATCCGATCCATTGATTTGGAAATGAAACTGGCGCTCAGCTATAATGAAATGTAGTGGTGCGCCATCTTGTTGGAACCATATTCTGTGATCTAAATTGTTGACAAATTGGATATCAACAAATAGGTGAGTCAATACCAGAATTAATGTATTTTGCGGAAAATTGAGATATAGGTTCTTCTGTAAAATTTTCATAAAATAAACGGTTTTAAAGATTAAAGCTAACTTCTCCGCATCTGAGGCCCTGAACAATATTCTATCATAAAATTGTTACTTGTATACACTTCGGGGGATGTATCGTGCTAACAAACCGAAATTTCTCCAAAAATAACCAAAAATGTAGGGTACATCTATGAGACACCTTGAACAATATTCAATCATAAAATTGATCAATCGTGTATTTTCTGGAGGCTGTATCGTGCTAAAAAACTGAAAATTCTCCTAAGATGACAAAAAATTGGTACTTCAAGTACCATAGTACCCGTTGTACTGGCTTTAGTGAGCTGAATATCAATATAGTTCATCTTTAAGACGCTCTGAATAATATCCAATCATAAAATTGGTCATATGTATATACTCCGGAGGCTGTATCGTGCTAACCAACAGAAATTTCTCCAAAAATGACAAAAATGTCGTATTTAATGTACTATAGCACCTGTTGTACTGGCTCTGGTGAGCTGAATATTAATAGGCTTTATCTGTGAGATATCCTGAATAATATTCAATGATAAAATTGGTGACTTGTTGAACTCCGGAGGCTGTATCATGCTAATAAGACATGTAAGAAAAAGTGGCCGACGACAACGACGACGACGACATACACAAAGGATTTTTTGTCTAAAAACCGTTTTTTTGTGGTGTTGTTGATGGAAAACGTAAATATTACTTTTGTGGAGTTGGGAGGAAAAGTAAAAATAACAAACCATTGATTGTATTTCTCGCAATACCAGCTCATACGTTGAGTTTTTGTGTATGACACTCTTGCATCCAATTTAGATTTTCATTAGACCAATATTCGGGGATTTGCCGGTTTACTTGCCCATTAAAATAACATGTTGCCTTATCTGGAAATATAACGTTATTGATCGGAATTTGATTAGAGACATTTACTTGGACTTGTTAGAAGACCTTATTGATCCTTTAAAAACCCAAACATTGGAATATGATGTAAATCTCCATGAAAACCAACCTCTTTTCAAAGATGTACGAGTTCGCAACTTTTTATATGCTCGTT
The DNA here is from genome assembly GCA_963921935.1 of Galeruca laticollis. Lineage (NCBI taxonomy): Eukaryota > Metazoa > Arthropoda > Insecta > Coleoptera > Chrysomelidae > Galeruca > Galeruca laticollis. The sequence goes on from OY998176.1 coordinate 108,161,480, forward strand.
TTCCCGGACAATGGATAAGCCCTATAGATTCTATCGAATTGCCAGTTAACTCCCCCGATTTAACTCTTATCGATTTTTGTGGACCTTTTTAAAGTTCAGAGTTTATGCTACACCATTTAAATTTCTTCAATATCTTCGACAAAGAATAGTGACAGAATAGAATAGTACACAATGATCAAGGAACGTAAATAGAATTTACCTATAATCTTGCATAATGATAAACATCTCTATTCTACATTCCGCAAAACCTTACAAAATGAAGTCCGATACCATGGTTGCCAATGCCAGTATAAACTTAAAATACCTCAGTATAGCAAAATTTTTACAAATCAAAAATATTCAGAGATATTTGGAAAAGTATAAATTGAATAAATTGGAGAATTGAGTATAGCTAGAGAAGTTTTAAAATTGCCCATAACTTTTTTATTATTGTAAAAATTATTTTCAGTCCCCTTAAAATAATCTTCCATCTGATAATGATTTCGATTTGGCAACGCTGCTTCAATCGTCGACAAGGTTGTTCTTGTTAATTTCCATTGGTTAGGATCAGCCGTGACCCTACAACTCACTAGACGCTAGTCAGCTATACTAGTCCCGCACTACCACTTTCCCTTTATCTAGACTCTTACTTAAGTAGCATTGTGTCGAGCATATGTGATAAATTTATAACTGGTGCAATCTAGTGGAAATTGTCTGAACTAATAATTTTTTTCATTGAAAAGAAAAAGAAATCTTAACTGCTTTATGAGGAAAACATGAAGTTTGTTATTTGAAATATAGCGCCAGCTATACTAGAACGGGGTTGCATAGATAATGAATGAAACTTTAAAAAGATGTGTCGCTTAACACCCTTTGCTATTTAAGGATATTCAAGAAGTGGTTCTGGGCGCTATAGAGATGAAAAGACAGAAATCACTATAATAATAAATTGAGTCCCTGTAGGTTAAAATAGACATATGCATAATATTAGGCTTTTATGAATAAGTCGATTGTATATTGACATTAGTATTGTAATGTTTTTGTTATTTATTTAAACAATAAACGGGGGGGGGGGGATAAATTTAAAACACACGGTAGGGCTACTTGCTAATTTATTCAAACACTAACTCACTAACACTTAATTTATATGTACTTAACTAATCACTTAAATTTAATTTATATGCACACAAACTTAATTAATAATTTATATCAACACTTCTATATTCACTTATTCACTGTTTATTTGTCAAGATCACTTTATCCACTAACTGGTCCACTGATCGGTCCATTTTATATACTAGTCCCTTTTTTACTAGAGAATTCTGGGCTGCGGCTTACACAAAACAAATGCCTTTCGAGATATTTCTCGATTGCCGGCTCAATCCTTAAAAGACCTTCCGAGAACATGTCTATAAAAACTGTCACAATAAATCCCAATCGACCTTCCCATAATTCGGCGCGCTCGCCATTTTTTTAACTCTGTTAACATAAGGTTACAGGACCGTACTTAGTATCTGCTTCGGTGTGCGAGTTCGTAACATTACCCCCTCCTTAAATGAAAGTACCTCCTGGAACTTTTGTGTAGCCGAGACTGGATGTTTCAATCAACAACTGACTCCATTTCTACACTCTCCAATCTTATGGAAATAGCAGGGCACTGTCTTCATCGGATACTGATAACGGGGGTTGTAGCTGCAAATTAATATCTAGACACCGGTATCTTGGATGATAATCTCTACCATGTTCCTGATGATTCGTCAACCCAACTGGTTACTCGCTATCTTAGACATAGCCAGTTTCTTTACGCTGCATTCCAACACATGGTCTCGTAGGTTTCGAAGTGCTTCCCACACATCGCGGTAGGTAGATCGATCTTGAAATTCATTTTTAGTTACCACGTAGAAGACGTACCGCGAATTATGTTTCAGTTTCAGTGTCTTGCCAGGGGGTGGAATCTGGTCTTCAAGTTTTTCTAATTGCCCGAACTTCCTTCGAAAGACGGTTGCCAATCCTCGTGCGTTCTTGATACGGGCGAGGATGTTGTATGCCAGTCAATAATCGTCAGGGAGAGTGAACAAATCGTGTTGTTGTTCCGAAGTGACTCCATATCTAGCTTTCCCGGTACCTCCATACGTGCCCATAAATTCCTCGAAGGTAGGGTCAGACACATCTCGAATAAGGTTTACTCCTTCCTCCAGGTCATGGTCTCCTTCGAATGGCGCTAGTCGATTTAGGTGAACTACTTTTGGTTTTGCTTTGGGGATCTTGCTTATGCGACATATAACATCATTGATCCTTTTCTTGATTAAGTATGGACCTTCCCAGGATTTTTGTAATTTTGGAGAAAATCCTTTTTTCCTCGTCGGGCTGTGTAACCATACTTTGTCCCCTTCTTTAAAACCGCCTTCTGTGGCTTGCGTGTCGTACCGGCTTTTCATTCTGTCGCTGGCAACTTGAAGATTTGTTCGAACTAATTCATGAATATCGTCCAGCCTTCTTCTCAATTGGATCGCGTAGTCTTCGCCTGCTAGATCTTCTCCAGACCGACAGCCAAATTCCAGGTCACAAGGAAGCCTCATTTCACGTCCAAACAGGATTTTCGCCAGTGTTTCACCCGTGGACTCATTGACGGCAGATCTATAAGCCAATGCGAATAGGGAAAGATACTGGTCCCAATCTCTCTGATGGCTGGATACTACTTTGGACAGGTATTTTCCAATAGTCCTGTTCATTCTCTCGACCATTATATCTGACTGTGGATGTAATGCTGTTGTCCTGGTCTTCTTCATTCCCAGCTTCTCGCAAATTACCTGGAATAGATGACTTTCGAAACTTCTTCCCTGGTCGCTGTGGACTTCCAAGGGCACTCCATATCGGCTGATAAATTCTTTTACCAGTACATCTGCTACAGTTATGGCCTCTTGGTTCGGGATAGCGTAAATTTCCACCTACTTTGTGAAATAATCCATTACAACCAGTATGTATTTGCCACCATTTTCGGTCGTCGGAAAACGTTCAGCGATATCTGAAGCAATCCTTTCGAAAGGGCTTCCAACATTGTACTGTTTCATGGGTACCTTTCTCTTGCGATGTGGTCCATTACTCGTAGCACAAGTCGTACATTTCTTACACCAGTCCTTCACATCATCAGAGCTGTTCATCCAATAAAACCTCTCACGGATTCGCTGGAGTGTTTTCTTCACTCCCAGATGTGTTCCACGGACTTCACTACCACAAAAAGTTCTCTTCTTGTGACGCAGTAGTTTTGTTCTGGTTTGGAGAGGACTTTACTGAAATATCCCAGCACTCTTTCTTGCCCTCCTTGTATCTGTGAGAGCACTCCACCAATTCTTACGTTGCTTGCGTCAGTGTCAAGAATAAAGTGTCCCTCTGGTAAAAGGTATCCTAATATCGGTGCCGTGGTTAAATGCTTCTTAAAGGTATCAGAAGCACTAGCAGCATTGAACGCAGTTTTAAATGGCCTAAACACTGTACGATCTAAAGGTTGGAGCCTGTTGGAAGTGTGCGATGGTGAAGATATTAATATAATTTCATTCTCTTTGCAAAAATTCAAGCTACCAATTGTAATATGCTATTCGTGATTGTCAAATATGAGAATAACCTTGCTTAATAATGTAGCCCTAGTATTTTTCTGAAAATGTTTTAGGACTTTTAGGAATATATCCACGTTCATCCACCCGGTCTTTGTAGCAAATCCTGCTGTTCCTACAGGAGGTCCTTTAATCATATGATTTTCATAGTGGACCCTTGGGACAACTGAGCATGGAGTGATTGAACTCCCATTTGCTGATATTATGCAATAGGCGCTCACCAAAACTCCTCGTTCTCCAGATGTCACCTGACCAACCTGTTTTTGGCTTTTTTGAGCCACAATTTTAGGAGGGTTGTGAACAGTAATGAGTGCCGTTTCATCCAAATTATATATGCACTGGCAAGGCTAGTGCCTTCTGGCTTTCGCACTGAGAGGATTGAAAACCGTTTCTTAAATTCATAAAACCAGTCCAAACCAGCCGATTCATTTGTATGCCAGCTAGTAGGTACGTTCAAGTTATTTGCAATCACAATTGTTAAGATAATTCCATTACTTGTTTTAATAATGCATGTTAGTTACATCTATAATGTATTTCACAAGATCTTCATCAAGCTCCGCTGGCAAAACCTTATTAACACTGTAATTTGGTTTGGAAAGAAAAGGTTTTCCTAGCATCTGTCGTGGAAGATTTATATTTATTAACGTATCGCTGCAATGTGTTTCTGTTTATATTTAACTCACTTCCTAACCCCCTTACACTACAGTTTTGATCAATCACACGAGGAACAACAGTTTCCATCAATTCTGGATCTGTCAGGCTCATATCAGATATCCTTTTTCTATTTCTAAACATTATGCACTCTTCTGTAAAAAATTAACAATAAAAACTATAATGAGATGCGGTATGTCAGACTTTCTCTGCCCCATTACATTGTGACACAACTACCCCAAATTACAGTTCAAGGTAAGAAAACCTAATTTGTATGAAAAGATATGATAATAATGTATAAATTATTTACATAAATAATGGTACTTTGTATTACAAGAAACCAAATTTCCAAGAAATTGTTCGTAGAATTGTAGACGACGAATCAATATATACACAAAATTTTACTTCTGTGCGTTGAAAACACACATGCACTACTTCCAAAGACTAGTGGCGAACTAACGATGTCGACTGAATGTGTTAGGTCGGAGGGTCTAACCACAGATACGCCACATATAGATTAGACACTGATTGTGGCGCCATCTGAAGAGCCTGTCGACTAAACAATTGAGTTATGCTGAAAATATTTCTGTAATTTTAGGTTTTGGCGGTATATTCAAATATACTGTATTTTAAATATTTTATTTCAAAATAGCAATTTATAATCCATCATTTGACATTTCATTCAATTTAACTCCATTAACTCAATAATGATTATATGTTGAGTTCTATTAAAGGAAATATCAAATGATGGACCATAAATGCTTAAAATGGGAAAATTAAAACAATAATCATATAAACAGTTTATTTATTTTCGTATAACAATACACAACAAATAATTTCTTTCACAAAGTACTTTTCTTAACAAACAGAATATAAAGTGTAAAAACAATGCAATAATTAAAAATAATTTGAGTAACATACATTCTAGATTGGAGTATTATTAGATTTTTAAATGATGTTAAATCAAAATAAAAGTATAACATTATTTATGATAAGTTTATATTAATTTATTTATTTATTATTATACTCCTATAAACACACAGAGCGGGACAATCTAGTAGAGTATAACTACTAACCACATAATCAAAAAAAGTGTTAGCAATGAGTAGTTAATTACTATTTTTGGCAACTTTCTGTGAAAGAAAATATTTGAGTATGATTACTGTGACTGTTAGAACAAAAGTGATTAAAATATTTTTAGAGGAAACGTAGTTAACTACTGCTCAGCTCTGTAAATACAAGGTACCACGTAATAACATATAAGAGTGCTAAACGGCACTTATGACTGTACAAAATTTGAAATAATATATCTAACATTTGATTTCCACTTAAAACACATCTTTATTTCTCTACTGGAATTATTAAATAGGTCTTCATGGCTCTTAAAAATCCCACCGTCTTGTGGAGATCCTTTCTCGTTTCTGGATGAGCTTCTACAATTAACAACAGTTATATAAGTAAACGCACAAAGTAACAACAGTAGATAAGTAAACAGACAAATATTATTGAAAATTTATATCAACAAAAGAAAACAAAATGTGCTTACTATTGAAATAATAATAAAAAAATATTTGAATGTTCAAATGCTGGAGTTTTCCATTTTTTTTAATTAATGATTTTTTTTATTGCTGAATTATTTCTTGAATTATAGGTTCTTTTTTATTTTTGGTTTCTATTGGATATTTTGGATTTTTGGTTACCGCTGACCAAACACTAAGGCCTAATGGCTCAAACAAAAAGTTAATACTGACTTTCCCATAAATTGTCATACCATGGGCTATATATGAAAATCGTTTCTTAAGGAGTAAATTCAAAATATAAGTACTTAGTGGGAAAATAGTGCTTTTGATAATTGTAAAGCATTCATTTTTACTTTGTGAATTTCTTTAATTGAATGTAGTGGAATAAACTTTGGCATTAAATCAAATGATCAATTTTCACTACTTACTGATCCATTAAAATAAATGAAAACAATATAATAAACAAGATTGTCAATTTTACATATATACGATTATGAATATTTCCATATTTATTGATTTATTTCTTGAAACTATCTACTTACGTTTGAAAAATGAAAGGACTTTATGCCGATTAGAGGTTTCTTCGCTTCACAACACATTCAGTGAAAGTGACAAAAGGACTCAATACCTTCCCTCCCATAGCTGGTGGAGGGAATAGCTTCCACGTGTGGTGAAGGTGGAAATGGCTTAACACCTTTGCTGGTGGAGGGAATAGCTATAACATAAAATAAAAACCAGATTATTATTATTTCAATGGGCACATTTGAAAATATTCTAAATTATTGCATGCTATATTGAGTGACATTAATTGTCTCGACCATTACTCCATGGAATTTACTCATATTACTGTTTTAAATGAAACTCACTATTTCTATATAGTTCCAAAATATATTGAAAAAATGTTAAAAATTTTAAGAAATTGACAATTGTTTCGATATTAAATCATCATCAGTATGACAGAAGTTACATTTCATTTGATGCCTACCTGATGTTTAATACTTATTTTTGGCTAATCCAAGAAGTGACCTACCTTGTGATTGACTATAAGAAGTATGATATTAGAATAACATATATTAAGTCAATCACAAAGTAGGTCACTTCTTGGTCTAGCCAAAATTAATTATTAAACATCAGGTAGGCATCAATGAAATGTAGCTTGTGGTATTCTGACTATAATATTTTTTAATATCAAAACAATTGTCAATATCTAGAAACAGTAAGTTTCATTTAAAACTGCTATATTGAATACAATAAAACTTACCTTCAATTACTGTTAATTTCCTCTCATATTTTCTGGTGGGCATTTCAACTTTTCCAAATGGAGAATAATATGTATGGCTGGAAGGCATATCTAGAAAAAAATGTAGGTATGTTATAAAATTCTTTTTTTTCCAATTGCAGATAATAAATACCTTTAATTCTCTTTTAAATCGTCTCCTGTATAGGCTCTTCTACTTTGACGGGAAACAAAAAAATTATCTGTTATATCCCCCTTCATTGAATAATCTAAAATATATACATATTCAATAACATTTAATAAATTTATATAAAAAAATTACCCACCATCAAAAACAGGGACGGCAAAGTAAACTTTCTTAATAACATGCCTTCGTCTTTTTCAAATTTTCAGAAACACTGTTATTGAAAATGAAGGGGACATATCCTCCATTGTTTCCTCGTCGTGAAATTGGATGATTTATTCCCACTGCGTACCAGCAAACAGGATAAACGAAAATGACTTGACCAGCAACACAAAATACGGGTCAGTTTTCTGTGACGAGCAATATAACATCGCGCATATGCAGTTATAAAAATCAATAAAATGTTATTACTAACGACGTTACAGTTTTCATTGTTGATTTGGAATTTTTTGAAATCTACCGATTTTAGTTACTCGACAGGCTCTATAGATGGCACGGTCTGCAGTATCCCTAGCCTGGGTCCAACCACACGAATAAAGAGCATGAGTTGAATGGCGGCAACATGTCAATCGCGCGTAATTTAAAACAGACTCAATGTGCCTCATGACACACTGAACCCCTCTCTCCCCTACAACAAATACATTTAGTTGAAACGAAACAAAAATACATTATTATAAACATTTTTATTAATCAACTTGTCACCTAAAAACTCTTCAAGAAAAGTAAAGTTCTTACAAATTAAGTGGAAGCAAGAATATATTAGGTAGTAACCTGTTTCTGCGATCCTTGTGTGATATTTGTTAAGCCACGAATTCAAACACATAAATGTTCTAATAGACGGGTCTTTGAATCGGTTCCGTTTTCTTTGTGGCTGTCAAAGAAGCTCTCGAAACATAGCGTTCTATGCAGGTAGATGTTGCTGGGATGGCAAGAAAGTCTCTCGTCATTTTTGATAAAGTTGGAAATGCGGTTTCGTGCCGTTTCCACCACTTTAGGAAGTCCTCGGTACTGTCAGCTCGTAATTAGGCTGCGTATTTGTCGATTTCGTATCTCCATGAATTCTCGTTTCTATTAATTTTTGGAGATGATTGGAAAAGTCCCAACACGTCTAAACAAAAATCGGTAACTTCATCAGACTTTTTTTCCAACACACTGACAGTACATTCAGTTTGTGTTTGAGGTGACTCATTGTCAGTGTAAGGGGAATAATAATTTTCTCTGTGAATGTCTTCAAATTTCTTGATGGCTTGATATGTTAAGGATTGTCCCTATGTCGTTAAAAAAACGTTCCAATTTTATGACGAGGATACAAAATCAAAACGATACAATATATCCAGTTAGTCCAACTGTATTGCTTAACAATTTTAACGCGAGCTGCCTGAAGGGAAAGAATTATTTTTGCATCAAGATCGTCTCTATTTCCTTTATTATCTAGGTATGGTAGAATATTAATCTCCTTTTATTGTAGTTAGTGTCTTGAAACTATGCAAATACTCACATGTTATTTCAATAACATTCCATTCTGTATCATGTATTCGAAAATTTGAAAGAGTACCGGCATTGTCATAACGAATATCAATCGAACGTTTGAATTGTAACGCCCAGGAGAGCATTACCAATGTAGAGTCTCATCTGGTTTTACCTCCAGTTTGGGAATGGTCATGTGTAAATTTAATTAGTCGAAAAATTTTGAGAAGTGTAATATCAACATTTCGGAGTATTAACTTTTTTTTCAAATTACCTTAACCTTTGCAAATGTTGCAGTATTTTCAGATATTGTACTTTCGTTATCACTAGTATCAGAGTATTCGTCTTCGTTTTCTTCAGACGTTAACTCAAACACTTTAATTAAATCTCGAGCAGGTAAGTCAAGAATATGTACAAAACACACGTATTGCTCATTCCCACCCTCAAAAATTTCTATTATGTTTCCCAATTCATTTAAGAAAGTGAAAATTCTATTAGTGTTGTTAGTAGTAATACCTTGAATAATGTGTCTAATTTGAATTCAGCCGTTATTTTAAAAAACAAAGTTACCATTGAGACGCCAGTATATTGTCCTTTTGCGGGTACAAAATCTGATATGAAAGAATGTTACTATCAATAAAATGAACAGCTACGCCATAGTAGCCCTTCATCGAATGGGAACACCATCCATCCATCGTAGACAAAATTTTTGGTTCACAAACATTGAAAAGTATCTTTACTGAATTTTTCATAACATCAAATTTGGAAAATATTCGTGACTGAAATCAACTGGTTTCTTGAAGGGACAATTAAGTTTGGATTAATGTAGTTGTATACTTGGTGAGTAATATCATCTTCAAAGAAGTTAAATGGCAAATATTTTTTTTCAGGGTACTCCACTAAATCCATACATTTATGTTTCTCTATTTCCAAGTCCAAAGTCTTATTCTCAGTTTGCCAAGTAGAATTCTACAACAAACAAAAAATATTTTATTTTGTTTTTATATAAATATATAAATGTAGACTTTAAGGGGCCCAGACATCACCCGAACGTCGCGCCACGCCGCAGCCGCTGTAGTCGCCTTTACTGTACAGTGATTCACCACGTTTGCGGGTCAAAATCGAGTCAATATAGTTTTTGGACGACAGCTCCTTCATTTTTATAGTTAGAAAATATGCGGTTTGTTTTATTGTACTTCTAATTTTTATTACCAGGGGTCTCAAGAGCTCCATATTTTAATTTCATTATTGGTAAAAAATTTGACACCATTTTGGCAAAACTAATAAAAAATCAAGAAATCTGGCACTAGAGCCCCTACCAATAAAAAGTATAAGTATAATAATAAACACCGCATACTTCTAACTTTAACAATACCTAAAGGAGCTGCAGTCCAAAAACTATTTTGACTTGACTTTGACGCGTAAACGTGGTGAATTACTATATAATAGAGGCGACTGTAGCGACCGCGCGACGTCGCGGCGTTTGAATTTAACACGTGATATCGGGGCCTCTTAAGTAAATTTATTATGAAGGTTAGATAGTGGCTGACCTCTATAAGGTCAAAAATCACGAGCGCAGTGAGCAGTGGGGTAACGCAGTTGTGGTTCTAGGGTTACTTGTCTAAAAACTTACCAGATCATTTTTACAATTTTGGATCCAACGTTTTATGTTGTTACTACCACAATTACTACTTGTTCCAGAAATTGCTGCTACCTGCGGAAATTATTCTTCATACAAGTTTTTGTGGCTTTCCATAAAATGTCGTTGCACTATTTGGCATTGTATACCATTGTTCTTTATATTTACATAATTTGCACTTTGCAATTTTCATTGTTTTGGAATTGCTTTCCGCAACTACAAAGGAACCTGTATATTTCTTTCTCTTGTTGATTAATTTTGCCTCGTCTACAGATTTTTTCTCATAATTTTTGCGAAGGGGGGGGGGAGACGAGGTGATCTTCAAAATCGGACTCACTTTGTTCTTGTACGTATTCCGAGCCGCTATATGAAAAAGGTTCAGGTTCAGACATTTCGAGTTCAGACAATATCGCATAACGCACACACTTCAAAACAAAAGTAACAAGCCAAACGTATCCTTCTAAATATGAACTATAACTAATTTGCGGAGTAGCAGAGTATAGTCTAAGAGCTACACAAAAATGTTTGGATCTGATACATGGTTAGTTTATATTGAAACAGGTACCTTTGGTGCAGCTGAACATAATTTTGCCTGTGTAGTATCGAAAATTCGGGGCATGAAGCGGGGTGTAAAAGACAACGTCAAAGGGGTGTAAAGTAAATAAAAAAAATCACAAGCTACATGAACAAATTTTTTTCATTTTATTATTTAAACTTAAAAAAACAATTTACCAAATGGCAGACAGAGAAGTCGGTGCTAAAGCCATAGCAGACAATTTTAAATAGTTCGTTATAATTAATTATCTTTAATTGCGTTAAACATTTCATTAAGGTATCGAATGAATATTGAGATATGCAAATATCTGAGTCTGATACTATTCAATTTCGCTAGCAGTATCAGACTAAGATTGAGAATCATCTTCGCTGTCGTAAATAGAATCTTCCTCTGACTCAATTTCTGCCTAATCGCCTGAAATACAGTAGGACTTTTACACATTCAAGTAAAAAAATTTTTATATTCTTTATGCAAAAGTATTTTACCTTCAATTATTTCAACATCAAGTATCTTTTACTTTACTAGGCAGCTGTGGTTCATCGTACCAGTTGAATTTATAAATTTCCTCTGATATTATCCATCCACAATTCTCAGAATTTAAAATTGATGGTATGTTTTGTACGCATTTATCCATATTGTGGCAATATATTTCGTTCTTAATAAATGCTGTCTCAATTCAGCCTGGCTAGGAGGTGTAAATAGGAAGCATCAAAGTTATGCATCTTTTTTTCTCCGCAATGGTTCATGGACTTTATAAGTTTTTAAAAATAATGCGAATCTAGTACTATTCACCGGGTTCATAGATGGATAACCATATAAACTGCAAATAAATTTCTCAACCACCGGAAATACACTAATTTCGTCACACTCTTTAGAGCCCATTTCACGAAAGTCTTTTTGAAATTCTCGATTCTTTTTTAATATCTGTAAAGGGCGTTGCTTTCCCTTCCGAAATAACGCGGGGTTGAAGTCACAACCAGTTAAGGCATGAAATCCTGGCAATGATTGACAGAGTAACTGATCTAACGTCTCATGCAACGCTGAAACGTCAGTAATTCTCTGTCTATTCCATATTCCTGTTTGTATAAAAACTTTGCTACCCTGTTAAACAATAATCGTATTAGCTAAAATTATAGTTAAAATATGCGTATCGGAGCATTTTATTACGATATTTGCTGTGAATTCGATATTGCACGCGTGGAATACAATCTTTGTATCTGCTTCTTCGTGTAAATCGAGAGTAAAATTATCATTTACTGGAAATAAAATGGTTTCATTTTGAAGTTTGTATTGGTAGCATTTATCAAAATTCAGTAGCACTTTTTTATTTTGCATAAACGGAATCATTTTTTGCTGTTGCCAATTATTTATTAAAAAATTATTAAATGCCTCTATGAAATAACTGTTTCTCAGCTCTTCATAAAAATCGGCTGGTCTTACTTGCTGTGGCCCAAGAATTACGTACATACATGCAATTACCAGAGGACCCGCCTCTTTGTGATATTTCGTAGTCTTTGATAGAAGGTGACCAATATCTTGTTACAAGCTCATTTAGATATATCCCCCAAAGGTTAGGAATTAGGCTACCAATCCAAGAACACCAGCATTATTTAGAGAAAATCGTTTAAATGTACAAAAATCATTTCAAGAACCTATTAAGGAAACAAAACAAGATACAATCTTTCCAGGTGTATCGCTTCGACCAGAAGTATTTATAACTAACTAAAACTAAAATCTCACCACCAAATATGAAAACGAAATGATTTTCTAACTGAAATAAAAGCAAATTCTCAAACTAAAATACATATAAAATTCAATGTTTATTTTGATAACAAGTTATAATTAATCATGTATCTATCAATTGTCAATATTGTCACTATCAAACTTCAAAAATCATTACTTCATAAAAGTCCCTAAATCCCATATGCATAAGTGGCTGCTGAACCAATATTTGAAATCAGTTTGACCAACAATTCTAAGAATCTAATAGATTTAGGTGGGAATTTTCAGTGTACAAAAAAAAATATCTTTCTTTTTGCTATCCATGTGTATGGAGTGAAACGTTTGCCGCATTTTACGGAGTTTTTTTGAATTTTCGCAGGTAATCTTAAGTATTACTTTGGTGATAGAGGCACCTATAAGTACCCTGAAGGGGATCATAATTAGATATTTGCGGAAATTCAATTGTAGTAATTGAAAATTTAATCCACCTTGAGGTCACCCGACATCGAAAGGTATGTACTTCCAATATCTTGTACCTAGTTATAAAATCGAGTAATTCACTGTACTTGTATACTCTATAGACTGAAGACTCGAACAACGCAAAGCACATTCTTAGAGAACTGGTCAAAAGAACCACTGGTCTTCAATTGCGGCTTTTACAGACATATTCAGTTTAGCTTTTTAATAAAATCAGTAGCTTAATCATAATGAAGCAAAGATAATTCAATATTGATTCCAACTTATTAACTAGCTCTACTAAGTGAAAGTTGTACTTTTCCGTATATTTCGATAAGCTAACTGTATTATTGCTTGAGAAACCTTCAGTTTCCTGTAGGAGAGTTAGGTCATTTAATATTAGGATATGCTTAGTATGTCATAATTACTAGTGTCAGTTTCAATTATGAGATTAGCATGTTTTGATAGTCAAATTTAGCTATATAAAGAAAAGAAAAATTACAAATCAATATAAGATATCTTAGGAACATAAATTGATTCACCTATTTAAAATGGATATATTTTTATTATTACCTACACCTTGTCAGCAAAGGATGATACAGAATTATTCTTTTTAGACCTCTTTTGAATACCAATCATCATTGGACTCTCTGTTTCCAATTAGTCCTGGGAATATCTTGGACCCAAGATTCCTGTATACCTGACAGGTTAGCAGCTGTTCGTCTGAGGACTACCATGTTTATATTACTTTAAAGGCTCAAGAAGCAACTGTATGAAGCGGTGCTGAACGAGTATTCCACCGTAATTTAACAGCTAAGTGGTAGTCATAAGTGGGATTTGTTCTTTGTCAACATATAAAGTTTTAACACATATAGTTTAACATTCACTTAGGGAAAAACAACCACAATGAATTATTGAACACTGAACTCACATATAATATTTAATTACATATTAGAAAACCCTTCAGGAAATAGGCTCCTTATTGTAGATACATCAGTTCGTAGTCTAAAAATAAAGTTTAAGATTTTAGTTATTGGAACAATTTGCGAAACTTCAAAGTGACTTACTTATGTTATGTAAATGCACAGTATACTCTGCGGTAGATATTCCTTAAACAATATCGTTGTTGGGGCATTTCAGTAACGCCACTTCGTTATAGCTAATTTACTTTTTTTGTTATTATTACAAAAACAATTGTGATTTTTTTAGATTCCTAACCTAATCGAGTTTACGTCGCCTCTTCGGGTAAATGATTTAAAGTGTACGGCCTCTTCTAGGCTACACAATTCAGCCACTAGTGGCCTTACGTTCGGCACTCTTGTATCGCGCCACAAGGGCCGCCACACACAATACCTTGCTATTATTATATGGAAGTCAGAACCAAATATAGCTAAACAACCAAACTGTATTGTTTTATTAGTATCCTCAAATAATTGTATGTAACCTTCCCTGAGAGGTAATTGGGCAAAAAGTTAAAAAAACATATCTCTATCCAACATTCAACAGGAGTAACAATCTATCAAAAATTATGTGAATTTCATGGGCTTTGTCGTTAGTTACAATTTACAGTTTTTTTTTTGAAACGCTACCGAATGTTTTTGGCAAATCGGTAATGCAGTGAATAAGAAAAAATCCGTCTATTGAACATATGTCAGTATAGGTTGGATCCTAACTTTGAACATCTTTTTCCAAAGATTTGAGTGGAGCAGATTTATCTATTTTTTAATAAACCCATCCAAATGACACATACACATTGGAACGGGCGTCTGAGAATACGTTAAATTTTTTTTTTATTGATGCCGCATATTACCTTTTTAAAGCACGCGTCAGCGTGTTTAAATCGAAGTTTCAAACACGCGCGTGTTACCCCATGGTAACAACAACAACTTGAGAAACGTAAGTATCAATGACAACTTTTTTTATTAGTTTTTAAATTGTATATTATCATTGGGAAACAATGTCTTATTTGGTTTTTTCTGCAAAACGTATTTATATATTCATATATACATTGTTTCCCTTTAAATATAAATAAAGAAACTTTTTGATTATTGATCTGACAGCCCGTAACGTCAACTAAAAATAAATACTATTTGACGTTCACGAAACTTGGCTGGGCATCGAGGATGGACTTCCTTTTTTTTGTAGTAATATTATAATAATAATATTTTATGATTCCAAAGTGCACCAATAAAAAAAAATAGCGTGAAGTATTCGTGGATAACTGGTCTTTCAAACACTTGCTCTATTTCGAGCACTCGGCTGCGCCGTCGTGCTCGAAAAATCGCGCGTGTTTGAAAGACCTCTTTATCCACTTATACTTTAATATACGATTCAACATTAGTGTTTTCATTCATCGAGATGGCTAGCATGCGTCCGAATAAATCACGCTGCAATCATACCTCTTGAATTTTATTATTTATTCACTCTTACTGATTTTTTATGGGTCGTGGCAGCAAAATTGAGGATTTTATTCCGCTTGATAGTCATCTCGAATCTTTTATAAGATTCAGCACATTCAGAAATGAACGTTTCTCTCAAGCAATGACCAGTTTTTCCAACGTTCAATAAAAAATCGGTTACTTCCATCGACGCAGCTCGTCCTGTTGCAATATTAAATAACTGATCGTTCTGAATATCTTCGCTGTAGAAAGGATTTAGATTTTGCTTCAAAACAGATATAAAATCTTGCAGCTGAGTAGTGTCTTTTTTAATTTGGTGTTTCTCTAAATCACCGGTGATGTCTTGTGTTTTCTTTAATCCTGTCATATCGTATGTATAAGACACTATGGTTGATCGGATGACTTTTAGCCCATCATTGTCGCGCTGAGATTAGGTAAGTAAAGTGTGTGATGCCCGTTAATCGTCTAGAAGCAGTGGCATTAATGGTTTGTTCTAGCGTTAAACCTACAGGTATTCTTGAATATGATTTTTCAGTCCTCTTTTTACCGAAAAATTCATTTTTGAAGTTTTCCTCTGAGCTTGGATGGGTTAATTGAACTCCTAACAAAT
Source organism: Galeruca laticollis (assembly GCA_963921935.1). NCBI lineage: Eukaryota > Metazoa > Arthropoda > Insecta > Coleoptera > Chrysomelidae > Galeruca > Galeruca laticollis. The sequence goes on from OY998176.1 coordinate 108,177,511, forward strand.
TATGGTGATACTTCAAGAGCCATCTAGAATAATTTGGTTGATTGAAAATAAAAAATAAGTTAGCCAATTTTGCTATCATTTGTTTGAACAGTTCCGAGACGGATACTCCTAGTGAACATTAAATAATAACGCACAAAACAAATATACATGGCATAAAACTGTGCAGTTTTATCATAGTCGCCGTTGCCGATTCAAAATTTAAATAATCAATAAATAAATTATTTAATGCTTTATTTTGAATAACTGAATCCGATATTATTTTTGACTGGAATTGTTTAATAATCTAAACCACATGGACGCTGATGGTTTTGTTTTCTTTTCTTACAAACTCTTCGGAAATTAGCGATCTTAATCCTAAAGTTACTAATAGGTGCAAACGTTTGCAGCGATTGAAATGATTGCCAGTTAAAAATCCGTTCACTGAACCTGAAGCCAATAAATCACTTCCAACCATCCCGTATGGTAGTCCACACCCATCAATAAACTTTCCAATAGCTTTTAAATTAGCCATCATTATGTGGAAAGCGCCAGGATGAATGAAAAGATTGTTGAACTGCGGGTTTTCTGTACATTTGATTTGGTAAGCTACTTTTGCAATAGCTAAATCACAATTACGTCACTTGTATGTACTGTTGTGGGCACTCTCCAGTAATTTTTTGACTTTGGCGCGTTTTTATGAAGACAACAGATATAATCGTAGAAGAAATATCACTGGGCGTAAGATAAGACACTTTTTGTTTCACTGAGAGATCATTGATAATGTTGCTATTGAACGCGACCCACATAGGCGTATTAGTGATTTTTAAAAAATGTGCAATTACCCAAGTAACATCCAATTTTTCATAAAAAAATAATGACTAGTATTGACAACACGTAATTCACTATCAAGAGGCAATCATTTATCCGTGAGCTTGGGTTTTTTCAAATAAGGAAGTATCTCCGTAGATATAACTTCGTAAGTTCTTCTTCTCTTCGTCGGTGGTGCACTAACAGCATTGCCACTTTTAGATTCGGGAGCGTTTGAACTACCTGCTTGTATATTTTGGTATATGATCCCTACTGTCTCATGTAGTGTGTCTTTCCCGCTACACGTTAGTAGAGTATGGGTCACTTCGCTACCTCGAAGGGGGGTAACCTAACATAGCAACCCCACCTAAAAAGGGGGTAACCTAACATAACAACCCCCACCTAAAACCTGTGTAGCGGAAGTAAACCCCACGAACCTAACCTAACCTAACCTAAAAACTGTGTTAGCGCCGTCGTAAGTGTCATCTGTCAACAGTCATCCATCTTTTGTTCTATGGCGTCCGTCAAATGTGTCGTATGTGTCATATGTCAAAAGTGTAATTGATCTTGTGTTCTGTGTCGTCTGTCATATGTTTCTTGTCGTATGTATCATCTGTCAAATGTGTCTTATGACGTATGGTCTGCGTCGTAGTCGTTGTCGTTATCGTATATGTCATCTGTCTAATGTGCTTTATATCGTATGGTCTGCGTCGTATGTGTCGTCTGTCAAATGTGTCGTATATGTCATCGGTCGTATGTGTCACCTGTCAAATGTGGCTTGTGCCGTATGGTCTGCGTCGTATGTGTCGTCTGTCAAATGTGACGTATATGTCATCTGTCAAAGGTGTCTTATGTCGTATGGTCAGCGTCGTCTGTCAAATGTGCCTTATGTCGTATGGTCTGTGAATGGTGTCTTGTATACAGCGTCATGTCTGTCATTCTGTTGTCAGTCTATGCCTTCTGTCGTCGTCAACCTACATTGTCAAATATGCGCCGTCTGTTAACGTCTTCGTCAATAAAAAAAAACAACAACAACAACAAGCTTATAATAATCTTTATTAAGAATACAATATTACACATTGTTATAAATGAACGTTTCAATGCCGGCTGAATAAAAATATTTTCAAAAGTTTCGTCGTTTTCCATCTGTCTCTCTTCGTTCCATTATACAAGACGAAAACATTTTGTATTTCTTCCCATCTGAAACAAATGTTATAACTTTTACTTACTTTTAAACCACCCTGTAGCAACTCATCAATTATTTTTCCATATGTCATTCTTGTTTGTTAACGTTAGTCACACGTTTTTTCTTAGAATACACTTCTTCTTAAAGAATTTTTCGGTTTCTTAAAACACATATACCCTATCTCAGTTCAAAAATAAACATCATGATACCTAGAACTAAGAAGTTATCTGTCATTGTGTTAAAAATAAACGGAAAAACTTACTCTGTAATATCAACAAATTAACTTCCTTATAATCTCTATTACAGTATTTAATGATATTTTTCAACAAACATCAAAGCTTATAAATGATGCTTTGTATCACTTTTACCTAGAACAAATGTCATTTTGAGAACTTTTACACATTTTTAATATAACCCTTTATAGTCAATAGAACCAATGTAGTAATAAACATTAGACCGTAATATAAAACTAACATTTAGAATTAATAATAAACATCGCAGCGAATAAAAAAAGTCTCTGGAAATTTCCACGCTTGTAGCTGCACTATTTTTCACGCGATTTACCCGAAACTGCTAGGTCGTTAAGAAGTAAAGATTATTCAAACTTAGAGCGTTTCAATTGTATTTTAATAAATAATAATAATAAATAACAAAACCAAACATCTCTTAATTCGAAAAACTTTGTATTACATAACACACCAACACAGGCTTTAACAAACAAAACAACAATGTGATAATAATTGAAAAAATACGACGGTTGGCCCATTATTCCCCTAATTAAAATTAATCATGTTACCCGATAAACACTACACTATCACACAGGAAACTATTATTTACTTATCTCAAACAACGAACGAAATCAAGGCGTATAATTAACATAAGATTCCAAATTATGATAACTCCCAAACTTATCAACGAGTTTTTCTGTTTTTCTCATTCAAGATACCATAGGACCTGAATTAATGATATACGAGTAAAATCAAAAGCGTCTATTAATAAAAATATTATTGAAATAGATCTCTCTCATTGTAATAATTGTCTAACCTTACTGGAGGAGGATAGTAAGCGATTAAAGATGAGGCCAATGGACAAATCATCACACATTTCGTCGGGTTAAGGTTCTAGTTTTTAATTTCATATTAAGCTGTAACATTTTCTTAAATAATTTAGTATGTATCATCCTTATGATTTATCAATAAATTGTGCCATTGTTCACTTTTCATATATATGTAAAATAATACTCAAAGATAGGTTCTAGTTTTCAATTTCATATTAAGCTGTAATATTTTCGTAAATAATTTAGTTTGTATTATCCTCATGATGTATCAATGAAAAAATACATATTAATTTTAAAAAGTGTTTTATTAACAAAATATAAAAAAATCATAACTTTGTTTAGTGAATTTCTTCAAACAGCTCACGAGACGTCAGAATGAGGACAAGAGGAGATAAAAACACAGTAATTTCCATTAATCAATTTATTACATCATCTAAATCATTTACAACTTTAGGTTAACAGAAATATATAAATTCTCTAAGTGCCGCGGAGAATAGGCTATCACTACAATCACATATGCTATACAATAACTCAAATTTACTTAAATGTACATTATTTTGAGCAAAATTCCTAATAAGTTCAATCATATTTCTATAGTATTCACCAAAATTTAGAGATTCCAAATGGGCGATACGTGGTGAAATGAGGTGATGATGGAGTTGTAGAATTTGATGAACATCTTGTTGAGTTAAAGGGAAGCTGATGCCATGTTTGATTACTTCCAACCATTTTACACAATCGAATATTACATGACGAATGGTACAGTAGTCGCCACATTGTATCGTCTCTGACTCATAATCATCGTAAAACGCTGGAAGTGGCTCATCTATGAACGAATTATCATTCAAAATATCGATAAACGTGGCCCATTCGAAAGTGCTGAAGGAGATTTTCGTAGGTTTATTCGTTTCTCATAGAGTAATTGCGCTACCAAACGTTCTTGCTGGACTCAAACCACAACCAATTTGAAAATTCGTATGTGTAGAATACTCGATATACAACAGGTACTGGTCTTCTTTTTTAGCAGCTATTTCATACATTTCCAAAATATGATCTAATTCGGCTTTATAATTAAAACTTTCTGTAGTACTACTAAAACCACTATCTTGAGAACTCATATTGACGACTAACAATCTAACCTACAGCTCTCTCCAATTTATACCAAGACCTACCCCCACCACCACACACACATTCATACAAAAATGTATTCATACGCGGCGAATCGAAAAGTAGTTACCCAACAACAACATCTGTATTTTCTATCCAACTGTTGTGTTTTTTATCTAAACCCAACCATTTAACAAACATTTTGTTGCCTTTTCTTCTAAGCACCTTTTCCACCAAGTAAATATCTGGATTTGACGTTTTCTGTAACTCTTCCTCATAAAACCCTCCGCTGATTGGTATAACCTGCATATCTTCTAGCAAATATGTGGTGGTGGGATTTGTTATTTTAACTTTAACGATTTTGAATAGTTCAGTCGTCCAATTGGGTGTATATCCTTTCTCAAAGACACGTTTCGACTTGCTTATACGTACAATATCACCAACTTCAAATTTACGAGGTCCAGCAATCTTTAGATGTGTATAGGTTTTGTTTAAAATATCTTTTTCGTTGGATTAATTGACATTGGAAGGTTTATAGTTGGTAGTTGAATGTTTTGTATTATTGTATTCCATCGTAATTTTGGATAAAATGTTTATCCATTTATGTGTGCCATTTAAACTGAAATGTTTGTAAAGCTTTAATTTCAATGTTCTAATAACTCTTTTTGCCATAGAAGCTTTTTTCGTGCTAAATACACTATAATGATTAATCCCATGTTTTTTCATTAGTTGTTGAAACTTGCTGTTGTAAAATTCCGTTCCTTGGTCTGATTGGAGATTTTTAGGAACTCGTTTTGTGTGGGCGAGAATGTCCGAGAATGCACGAGTTAACTCTTCACCGGTCTTTGTCTTTAATGGACGTGTCCATAAAAACTTTGAAAAGCAATCGATGTTAACTAGTATCATTTATTGATTTTTATTTTGATTAGCATAAGGCCGCATTTCAGCTAAATCCATTTGCCATAAATCATCTATGCCTTTGACAATTGTACGTCTGCGTGGATAATTTTTACGTATAGGTTTATGGAGTTCGTTAACAAGCTGGACTTTGGATGACATGTTTCGTAAGCGCATGCACTTCCTAAACTGATGATCCATTACTCTTCTCATCTATTTTCTTCTTTTGTTCAATTTCATGCTTCTTCTTCAAGTCCCTGTCCAAAACTTGAAACGAACGTTCTATGTATGCATTATACATATCGATCTTATCACTGATTAGAGTATCACTTTTCGACAATTTATCCTGTACTTCTTGTTTAAAACTCTTCAAATCATTTCTCAAAAATTCCTTGCCCATAGCAATTCCCTCGTCGACATATATTTTAGTAGACATATCTCGAGATCTGACAGGGGGATTTCTCGAAATAAATGCAGCAATTTCGTTGATTTTATTTTGATGAGATACCAATTGCGTTTGTAATGAGGGGATTATTGTTTTTTGAAGTGTGTCGAGCTCATTATGGTACACATGTAATTGTTCATCGACATATAGTTTGTTAGCAACATCGCTATTTGCAGTCGACATCTTTACATTACGAATTTTCACATTTTCTGCATCAATATTACCGTCAGGAGTATGTGGATACGATACTTTCGGCATATACGGCTTAACCCGCTCATTAGCATGATTGCGGCGATGTCCAAACTTTTATCGACATACATGATTGAAATGATTATGTTTTTCGTTTGTTATTCAATTATATTGGCCTCTTTCAATTCATTGATTATTGCAATTATCTCGTTGTTGTGTGAGAATGATGTGTTACCAGCCCCCTTGGAAGCAATTAGTAATTTTAAACGGTCACACAACTCATTGGGATCGTTCCAATAAATATATTCCATCGGTTTTTCGTTGTATGACAAAAGAAGGTCGCCGCCACCGACGCCGCCAACAAGACCTTTTCCTACATTAGTATATGAAGCGGTTTGAATGGCTTGTTGTTGTTTCTTTAATAATCGAGCTGATGGAGGTTTGGTTATAATACTACTACTACTAGTTGATGATTCAGTTTTAAACAATGGTTTAATTATGTTGCGATACCTTTGGGTAGCGGAGCTTTTCAGACGACCGAGTGCATTGAGATGAGCTTTTGTCATTGTTAGCAGAGCTTTGTAATTATTCAAATCATCATCAGAGTATTCATTGGGATGATAGTAAAACATAAGCTGATACAACCCCGGAGTCCCAGGTATATTTCCTCCTTCTCCTTCTCCCTCGTCCTTCTCTCGTAAAATGTTTATATCACCGCTTCTTTTATCGAACACAATTCTACGTTTGCCCAACATCTATCCAATTCCATCATTATATATTGGACCATAATTTCTATCAATTTCATCATCTTTGCGAAAGTAATCTTCCAGATATGTTCGACTAATTGTAGGATACTGATCTAAATAATCTTCTATGACTTCACGTGAAACGTTGGGATGTATACCTATATCATAATCATCATAATAATAATCGTCTTCTTCTTCTTCATCATCATCATCATAACGTATAATATTTCCTGATTCATCCGTCTCGGCTATGGGTTTTGTATCGAGAAATTATGTAGATACATCAGCATTTTTTTATTTTTTTGTTACTTCCTCTTTTGGAAGGTTAAATTTGGAAGCAATGGTTTGTTGTATTGACTTTGAGGATTTGACCATTTCTTTTAGTGGTACAGATATCGGTTTGAATAGCTTATTTAGAGATGTATCATGTTCTGATTTTCCTAATTTTAACGCTAAATATTTCTTGCGAATAGATCTCGCCAATTCACTAATTTTTTTCTTACGCATGGCAATAGCGACCTTATCGTTGGACATGGTGACGATGACTGAGGATAATGTCTAGTGCTTTATAAATTTATTGAATCCTTTACGGTATCTACCATTATTTAAAGAAAAATCTTTTACAATCAACAATGTTTCATAGTGGTCAGACGACCAACATTCTGAGCAAATCTTTTTAAATTCTTCAAAGGTCATGTCTGGTGACACATGTTCCTCAAATATATGTTTTAGATTAATTCCATCCTGCTTGAATAACACAATCATATTACAATTGTCACGTATGAGCTGTTTCGGTATTTTCGAATATGTTTGACATAAGTAGGCCGCATCAATGTCTTTATGACGACACATTGAATAATATTCACGAATTTTCTGTTGACCATCGCAGGCAACATCATCAAATATGAATATCGAGTTTGACTGTGCTTTATCTGGACTTATAATTTCCTCATTGTCTTTAAATGGAAAATAGCCAACACCTTTAACTTCTCCTAGGACTTCTTGCAACAACTTATATTTCGGTTGAAATAACGACTTGGAATAAACGTAAACATTTTTGAATTTAGCACCATTTGGATTGAATAAAAGCGACAACATAACATTTGTCTTTCCACACCCACTAGGACCACATATGATGGCACGAAAAGAATTTGGCAGTAGTTTACCATGTTTACCAACAGATGATGGATTAGAGTTAAAGTCCAAGTTCTCAATGGGTAGCGACTGCTCTTGTTGAACGATCTTCATCTTGTGAAGAATTTTATTAGAGTGTTATTCTATAAATATGGATGTCCCCACATTATCATACATCAGTCTCAATGTTGGTGCTTGAGGGAGAAGGTCTTTTGAATTCTCTAATAAATAAACTGCCATTCGAACTTCACTTACCTACCTACAATTATTGCGGACGTAAGTGAATATAACTTGTCTTTTTTCCATTAAACACGCATACTATGTACATTTATAGCTGGAACAAAACTACAAAAGCGACTTGCACGTGGCGACGCAGGCATTAATCCATTGTACGACGCTTGCAAACAACACGATATAGCTTATTCACGAAATAAATCTCTTGAAGAACGTCACAAAGCCGATAAGGAGTTGGAAGATAAAGCTTGGGCTCGAGTAAAATCAAAAGAGGGAACTTTTGGTGAAAAGGCTGCTGCATTACTTGTTACGGGTACCATGAAAGTGAAACGAAAGTTGGGAATGGGAAGTCGCTCAAAGAAACAACAACGACGTTCCTTTCATCGAGATGTAGTGCTAAAGGTGGGAAAATCAATGAAGAGGGGAGCATCTTTAAAAGAAAGTGCCTTGTTTGCCTTACGAGCAGCCAAATCACTTATTAAACAATTTGGAGGATCGAAGAAAATTGTTGTTCCTCGAGTGATACCAGTAAAATCTGGAGGTTTCCTACCTCTTATACCTCTGTTTGCTGGGCTCTCAGCACTTGGAGCACTATCGGGTGGAGCTGCTGGGATCGCAAAGACTGTTATTGATGCTAATAATGCTCGAAAGAAATTGGAAGAAGATCATCGTCATAATAAGGCTATGGAACATGTTGGAAATGGTTTATATCTGAAAAAGTATCCCAGTGGAAGAGGATTTGGATTGTATTTGAAAAAAAACTCGCGATAAAGCTACCGAATCGTCCACTGTACGACACCGATATTGCACATTATGCAAAATTATATAAAATTAAACATTTTCGAGGCGTTTTCATGCGAGACACTCTACCTAAATCCGGTCCTCGTCGACAACAAGAGTGTGCAGTGGTTAACTTGGACTCGTCCAAAA